>JARHVA010008825.1:0-12500 GCA_037957365.1 Torreya grandis | reverse complement strand
TAACCATTGGAGGTTAGTACCATTAGACCTTATTGGAAACATTTTAACTTCATCCTCAAGAAATATTTTATGCCAGTAGTTCATACCCAACATCAAATTTATCTACAATAGCATATCACACAGAGTCTATGCACTCACTTGAGAAGCATATATAGTACAATAAGTGGTACATGGGTAATTTACACTAATAACACATAAATATATATACTGTGACAAAACATAAATCATTTTTTGGAACAAATGAACTAATTAATAAACCTATAATAGTCTCATAAGAATGTATTACATAATTAAAAATCCACTGATGAATAATTTAAAATAATACTTTTCATTACATAATTAAAATAAGATTAACTTTTAATATCATACTTGCATTATTCATTAATTTTTATTTGATTACATAACAAATCTTACTTATCTTACAATATTATAACATGTATAAGTTAATCTATCATTAAGTACCTAATAGTTCTTGACTCAATACTTCATCAGTGTAATAGAATTAGATCATTTATGTATTACCCTTCTATAAAATAAATGTATGATCTTATAGTAATAAACCATCATCATTTCTATAATAATTGATTAATTGTGATCCTAAAAATTTACAATTTTTTTTAATAATTAGTAACCCTAACTTATTTTAAAATTAATTTACTAAAATAAAATATATGCACCATGATGTGCTAGATACACTCAAAGTTATTTTCTTAATAATTACTCATGTGGAATAACTTTAGTCTCACTTGTTACTCCTTATGCACTCTGTGGTCTACAAAATATCCTCCCTTATCTTGGTGTTCACTAATTTATGCCAATCGGTATGTCTTATAAATAAAACCTATGATTTGGTCAATATTTAGATTGAATGCTATTGGGTTGCTAGGTTCATTGGTGCCACCCATCTTCACACATCGCTTCCATATATTTGTGTTTTGCCTAGTAGATAAAAATTAATCTTTTTCAATCCTTACATTTTATTGCATCTATATTTTTTCACTTGGAATATGTGTGGAACATGCACTTCCTACCTTCTCTATTGAATTGGCATGTTTGGGGGCCAACATACCTTCACACTAGATTGATTTTTCACCCTTGGGAAATACTCTGATTACTTCGATGATGCCTAAAATTTTAGGTCCATCAGTTTTATTATTTCTTGATTTTTTTTCCATCTTGTCAATGCTTGATGAATTGATTCTGCTATAGTAACTACTACATCTAAGCACATAAGGTTTCTCTTGTAGCTTTGTGGCCTTTAACTTTGATTTAATTTATTTTTGAATTAGTTATCTAAATTTATTCCTCCTCATAATTTTTTTATTCTTTGGAATCTTAAATTTTATTCTCCAACTCTTTATTTTTCTCATATTTTCCTCCCCAATTAATCTATTTCTAGGAGGAGTTGTGTATGCTCAATTTTTTCTTTCTTTTGATATATATATGCCCCTAGTTTCTGTTACTTTTATTTTTACAAAAATAGGCACATGATAATTATTGATGTCTAGAATATAGAATTTAAAAACACCTTCTTAGACCTTGTGATCATGATAGTAAGGTTAATTAGTAATTGTTCACAAACTTGAAGCTATTTAACACACTCAAACTATGATTTTTATATCTTGACCCACTCACTTTATTCTATACTCTTACCCTTTTTTTATAGTCGGTCTACCAAGAAGATTAATCTATCAATATATTTTAACCCCTCTAAGTTATTTCCATTCATTAGGCTTGGTTAATATTTTAGGATTTGCTGACATGCCTTGAGATTTTTAATTAAATTATCATCATTTTCTTCTCTACATGTGCACATTTTATTTTGACCTCTACCAAATTTTTATTTTGGATTATAATGGTTGAAGTATTCATAACATTATAATGAGTTACCTCATATACTAGTTTTACTAATGCATTCAACTTCATCTTAATTAAGCTTAGTTTGATCCATATATTTTGTTTTGTGTTCATCATCAAAAAAAAAATGGATCGTGTTTTTAAATGAATCCAATAGGGAATTTGAACATAAGCTCATCTAAATGTGTACCAAATACAAAAATTCAATTCTGTTTAAGTTCTAATGGTTGAGCTATCTCTACTCATAGCGTTACATATGTATAGTTAATTATCTTCTACTTTTATTTGAATCTTCTCTTGAGTTATCATGTCTTCATCATATGAGTTTTATTCGACTAAAGGTTCATATTTTTATGAGATAGAAGTGGAGGTTGAATTTTTTGGCTCAATGCTTTTCGTTTCACTTCCCTTGGGTTATTATTCATCTTTCATTTCAATATCAACGATTTTTTGCTCCATATTTATTTTCACTTTATCCTTTTTCACTCATTTTTATATTTGATTCTCCCTTATGTTGATTTATTCATGCTCTTTTTTTTTTTGCATTTTATCTCTTTTCCCCTTAATTAAATAATTTTGATTTCATTCAGGCTTTTACTTATAATTCAGATCTAACCCACACTCCAATAATTATTCCAAAGTTCATGTTTATCATATCAGCCTTACGATATTCTTCTTCAACATTCTTATGCAGAACATATCCCAGGGGGTTAAATTCAAATTAGTTTTATATTATTAACTCTAAGATATTATTAATTGATGAAATATCATTAATATTTGGTGATGATGAAATTGGTGTCGCCTATTTTTATGGTGAAATATTTTTAGATGGAGATGATGGTGGTGTGGGTAGATTAGTTGGTGACAATTTTTGGGACATTAAAAGAGTCTTCTTAGAGGATAAGTTTTTTTAGTGTAGGTGAAACTTATTATTTGAGAGTGGTAAATTATCTCTCTATTTCCATTATGTGCACTTAGATATTATTCATTATATTCTAATGACATGGTCTTCCTCTTATTTGTAGTTTTATCCATTCTACTCTATGATACATTTTACCTCCATTTTTCTTCACCCTTTGGATCTCCTAAAATTTTATCTACTTAAAAAACTTGTTCCCCTTACTTATGTGCATCTTAATTATTATTATTCATGGGATTTAACTCATAATATATTTTACAAAATTCATACTACTAATTGTCTTATTTGGGGATCAATTATGGTTGAGTCATCATTGAACTCACTTTCATCCTTAACTTTTGTCTTCCCTTAGTAGACATACATTTTTCATAATAGTAACATATCCCCATTAATATGAGTAGTATTTACTTTGATATTTAACATATTTGGTTCCCTTATAATAGTTATAATAAATATCATGTAGAAAACCCATACAATAAGTTCAGCCATGTGGATATTTTTCCATATATGAGTTGAATTATTGTAAGCGAACAAAATTGTATGCATATGAAATATATGTATCCTATGTAAGCTTATGGTAGTACCTTTGGGATGCACCATTCATCCCCAAATGTAAAAATCATATTATCAAGTCTTTTATCCATTTTAAATCTATGGTTTTTTATTATAGGGTCCAAAACATAAATGTTTGTAGTATATTTTTGGTTGGTCATTTGTATCCTAATGGGAAAACCCAAATAATCTCACAATAGCCATTAGGGATCCCAATTTCACCTAGTACTAAAGATATTAACATTACACCCCATCTAAAAGTCTTACGAATGTGATGGGATTTTTTTCACTCTCAATGATTGAATCAAAAATAAGTTTTAAAATATTAATCTATACTCCACCTATACCCATTATATGTGTGATATAAAAGAACTACTTAATTATGTTATCCCACTTTCTAGTTCCTCCTATTTTTATGGTGATTAATCTTGTGCCTACCTAAAATGTGTGATCCTTGATTTTATTAATTAAGAATGTAAATTTCTTATTTTTATACTTTAATAACTATGCAACTATCTGTACTTGTATAGTGTTGGCCAATGACACTTTTATATCTTCACTATAACACAAAATGGTTGTTAAATTATTGATGCACCTTGGGGTTAGATTAATTATGATAGTCATAAAATATTATATATATTTATGGACACATGAATTTAAAAATGATACCAAGTTTACTAGTTTTCTAAAATAATATAACTTCAACAACTATAATACCTTGATTATCTCAAGAACAAACTTGATGTTTACATCATATAAAATAGTGTCATTAACATCCACCTTTACACTTTATATTATGTAACCATTTTTTACTTTAGTTTTTTTATTTCATCCCTAGTGGTTATAGTCATCAACCTTACATTATGTGATCTTTAATTCCCATATTTCCCCACTCAAGAAAGTCTTTATATATTCCATTTTTACTATGTCTAATGACACTTATTAAAAATTTCCTTCCAGTTATTTTAGGGTTAATTATTTTATTGACACAAAATCAATGCCAAAAAAGCTTTCTACATGTATGAACTTATAACTACTTACTGATTTTAACCCATATGCTCCTTTAGATTTGTTCTTATTTGATATTGTGGTTATAAACCCACTCTATCAAAAAATTGAGTGATTTATGTTACTAAATCCCCTAATATTATCATGCTATGATAATTCCACCCATCGTGATCCTAATTTCAAGACTCAGATCTAAGCTTTAAAGTGATTTTACTGGTGACTTCCACTTTTTATGAGCTATAAACTTATTTGATTTTGATTTTTCACCAATATTTTTACTCAAAATTTTTTTTGTAAATGCTTTGTAAACCCTTTGTATTCATAAATTTTGGGCTCTAAATACATTATTTATTCCAAAATTTTCTTGAATTTTCTTGCCTTAATTATTCTACTAGCTCTAAATATTTTTGGGTCTCAAATTTATTAAAAGTAACAATGGTGAAAATTAATTGCGAAGATTAATTTATAATGACTAGAAAAGTTTGAATTTATCTAATGGTGTAAACCACAAATTTAAGTAGTCATTAGTGTCACTTCTACACATTCACATTTATTACAAGTTTCAAAAAATTAGTGCACCCACTTAGTAGGATATTGATTACTAATGACATCATCTTATATGATCCCATTTAAGTGTGACCTACACCTTCTTCCCTTTGATTTTATTCTTAGGTGAACCAAGTGTCCTTTTACTTCATTATCCCTACCTCATATATCTATCATATCCACATACTTGGTCTACATACTTCATGTGCATCCACTTATCCTTTAGGATTTGATCCTTTTACCCCTCAAAATAAAACCTATACATGGTCTTGTAGCATCATGTACTAATGAGAATGAGTGTGTAACAACTAGTCTAGATTGGTACTTCTCATACAATTCTAAGATAAAACTACACATAAAATAATATCATGTATAGAGTTATTAGTGTATAAAAAATATAGAATAAGAAGCAGTGTATAATTGATGTGTAAACAAATCAATTGTACAATTGACGTGTAATATAAACAACTCAAAGTAGCTAGATAAGAGAACATAAGAATATAAAAGTGTCATAAAAACATTACCTCAAGAATAATTTTATGTCTAACATAAATATTTCAAGATATTATCCTACTCAACTCGATCAAATAATCTTATGAGGTTGTGCACATTTTTACCAAATATATATGCACATAGAAAGATGCCCTTATTAACTAAAAAGAACCTATACTAAGACAAAAATTAAATAGTAAGAAATTAAAACTATGGAAAAATCCTTATTATGTAGTAAATCATGAAAAAATTACATCTGATAATGCTTGATCTTACTTCCATTAAAATGTCTAGGAAGTAGTTTCCCATCCAATAAGCACAATTTACAATTGCTAATATAAAAACTGTCATGGATATGATAATGAACCATCCAATGAATATAGAGTTTCCTTAGATGCTTATCATACTTGAATTCATACGAAATAATTATTATAGCATTTTGAATATTTTTTCCTTTTAATGTTTATCATGCCAAGCCTTCTATCTAGCCTTCTCAACACTTTTAAGCCAACGGGATATGATGCATTTCTCATCTAGTTTCATGAGTTCATTTAGTCATTCATTAGTTGAGTTTTAATATTCCAACTGACCAATGCACACAATGCACAAATAATGTATTGCATACTCCATTGGTAAAATATCCTTCTCTCTAAACACTACTTGAAATGGAATGGAATTATTTAGATATTTGTATGTTATCTTGCATGCCCATATAATAGTAGAGATGTGGTCATCCCAATATCTACTTATTACATCATAAATCTTAGTTAAGGTTGCTCATAATTTTTTTTTAAAAATAATCCATGGTTATATTCACATAGGGCTAGTAAGGGGTAATCTTATTATGCAAATCCATAAATTACTCTAATAGAATGCTCACCCTATCATTTAAGAAATATGTGACTTGATCATTAGTTAGTATCAATGGGCATCCATATCTACTAATAATGTTTTCCCATAAAAAATGCTTTACTATAGTTGCCGTGAAATTTATTTTGGGATTATCTCAGCCCATTGTGTAAGATAATATGCAATGGTGATAGTTTACCTCATACTATTCCATCATGCGATAGGTGATATTGCCCTGACAAAATCAATTTCCCACTTTTTGATTGGTTATTACACTGTAACATAAATTAGTGGAATTTCATCTCTTTGATTGTGTTACTATTGCATTGGAATACATTACACTTTTGAAAATATTATTTCCCATATTTAAAAAAAGTATACCACTAGAGGCCAAAAACTAATATTTTTCACATGGTGGTCTCACATATAGTGGCCAGATGAAATCCCTTCATATCCTTCAAGAAACATTATTGAGTTTTCATCATACAAGACACACCTTCCTAATATTTCATCATGTCCTATATTAAAAAAATTATCCCCAAATTATCTAGTAGGTCATATCTCTAACTTATTTTAATTGGTGTTCATAGCTATAAGAACAATGCCTGAGGTGAAAAAACCTAAGATTTTGAATAAATCCTTAGGAATGGATTAAACTTGATAGAATTGTGCATTAGGAATGCCATACACAATATTGGTAAATGTTTCCTGAGATACGATTCTTGATAAATTATTTTTCATGTAATTATAATTGATGGGCTTAAAAACCACAAAAAATGTAATTCTTGAAAGAATATTATCCACCTAAATATGCACTCGTGCAAAACTACATTTTTCACCAAGTATCATAGTGATTGATGATTTGTGAAAAATATAAATGATGTGGTGAGGGGATACTTATAGTTTTTTAAAGTGAAAAAACCATTTCAATTTCTTCATAATTAGTCATGGTATAATTTTGATTGACCAAAGTAAGCTTGTGAATAAAAAAATAGATAGGATGATCTACCTTATCATTTCTTGACTATGCCATAATGACACCAATTATTTTACTTTATGAAACAACATGTATGTGTAATGGATTATTCTACTCTATATATTTAAGTATTGGTGTTCTTTATATTTTTTCATTTAGATTAAAAAATTTTCTTTGCTGTCTATATGTCCGTAACAAAGCTCCATCCTTACACAACAACTCTTCTAGGGGCACCATAATTTTCACATAATATCTGATAAACTTGGGTAGTATCCAATGTGCCCCAAAATACATGTACATAAATCAAATTATCTATTGATTTGAGTTATATAATGATGGATTATCTGGTTGTTTCATCAATAGTCCTTCCTTAAAGATCAATGGCCAATAAAAGTTCTAAATGATGTCAGAAAGACACATTTATTTAAGTTTAATGAAATTTTTAATTATAAACAAAGATAAATTATGAGGTATAATCTGGTATGATTATCCTTTACTAACCCATATACCATCCAATCATCAAGGAAAACTTGGAGAAACTGATGAATGAAATTCTTGAATGTAGCCATGATAATACATGAGAATATGGTTGGTGCATTTTTGATCCCAAAATGAATTACATTAAATGAAATTGAGACTTACTATATTTTAAATGTGGTATTTTATATATACTCCTATTCCATTTGAACTTGATGATAACCATGGAATACATAGGTGAAAGTGTAGATATCATATCCCATTAGTCCTAGAATTTCCTCAATGAATAGATTTGGGAAAGGGTTGGTAACACATGAAACATAAAGTAAACAAAAGTTAATACATATCTAAATATACCCATCATTTTTTATATATATTAACATGGGGATTACCCTCTCAAATTAATTAATGGGGAAGATGATCCCATGATCTAACATGTTATCTATTTCTTCCTTTACTTTGGTTTTCAAATTGGGATTCATTTGGTAAGGTTTTTTATAGATTGGTTTCTCACCTACATTCAAATTGATATTCATTTTAAAAAGGGATGGGTGTACACATTCATCTCCTTATATCCACATGGAAATATTTCACTGTATTCATGCAAAAATTCAATAATTTGAGATATCTCTTTATGATACCAATATTTACCTATGGTGGTATGTTTTGAATCCTTCTCTATATCAATGTTAACTTTGGTGATCTTAAGTGGATCCCTATAGTACTTATGCTTATCATAATTATAATTCACCACCTCATTCTATCTATAATAGGTTTAAAATTTTAGGTGATTTGCAATATATTCAAGGGGAATCTCATTAAATTGGTGTACCATATTCTATTTATTAGTCTTATATTTCCAATTGTACATATAAAGTTCATCATCTTCACTAGAATCACTATTCACACTTTTCTACTAAAAGAAATTTTGAAATGATAATACTTTATCACTATGCATAATTTGAATCCATTCTTCCATTATTACATCATTACCTAAATTTTCATAATGCAAGAACCCTAAGGGTATAATGAGTTATGGATTTTGTGAATAAAATGAAAAAGTATGGATAAAATCAACCTTCATACCTTCCCACGTATAATTCTCTTGTAATGTCTTAGATATAATGTACCATGCATGATCCAAGTACTCAAAGTTTCATAAAGCACATAGACCCACAAATCATCTAGAATATAATGTATACCCTTTATCATAACTTATTCATAATCTTACATGTGATTTTTAGGGTATGTATCTACATAGTAAGTGGGTAGTCCATGATTTATATTGATGCATTAAAATCTTATGAAAATAATATTTTTCACTCCACCCATGTGGATAAGTTTAGATTATGTGTTGCCCACCATATTGGATATATGATTTTTAGGGTGTACATGTGAACACTTAACTATTATTTCTCCTTTGATATAAAATTATCTAGACTCTACACAAAGGTGATAACATTTTTTGATCCCTCATATTGTGGTAGTGTAATAATATTTCCTTAATCAAAATACATGATTCAAATGTGGCATAACTTGTGGGACCCAAATTTTTTTAACCATGGTCATAATTTTGAATCTATCATGTGGGTTCCATTTTATGGTTTATGGATTTGGTTTTTAATTTTAATACATCTCATTTTTGACCTCATACCACATAGGAATATTGCATCCATAAATCACATACAATATTGGTAGTGTCATAAATAGAGTGTGCATCATCGCAACTAATGGTTCCATCAATATATGACTCTAGAATCTAAATGACTTTTGTAATAATGTTATAGGTTTTGTAAATTTTTTGATTAATATCAATTATTTCAACATAGTGGGTACCATGTTCATCTAAAAGAGGTATGATAATGTGCTGCTTATCACAATAATAACTCATGTAGCACTTGAAGAAAATATTTACTTCATAGGAATAATAACAAGGTATAATGAGTAATCTTAGATAGTTAACAACCTTTGATAAATAAATTATTTAAAAATATGCATGGAATTTTACATGCATGATATTGACTAATACATCCTTTAGAATCCCCTAATTTTTGTGTAGGAGTATTGTTTTATTTACCATGAAAAAGACATGGTGTGAAAGGTATTAGTGTTGGACCACCCATATTTAATTTGGATTCTTTGGTGATAATGTGGAAACTCCAAGCCCATATTTATATCACATAATAACCATCCATATATACTTACATCAATGAGAAACTCTTGGTCATAGCCTAAGTTGTGTATAATACCAACCTTTTACCCTATTGATAAATGTGGCATGTGTACTTATAATGGAGCCTAGTATCATGTGATGCATCAAACAAAATTAGGCGAATGAATCTCTCTTCCTAACTATAATATAATTAATATTTTAGATAGTTCACTTTCCCTCTTTCCCTCATTTACATTTTTTTGGAGAGCTTCCTTTCCTTGAATTTTTGAAATCCTATGCAAATTATAGCTCAATGTGAAAATTTATTATTGTTTTCATGGTATATTGTTATATTTAATTATGGTTGTGAACCATTAGGTTAGTTTTTAATTTATGGATTAACATGATGCACTTTTTAATCCATTATCTATTCAATTCTTGGTTGAACCTTTTCCATGGGAGTTACTTATGGTCAAGTTGTAGTGTCATTGTGCATCATGACTTTTATTCTTTGGAAACTTTGCATTTAGAGCTTCATTTCTTGGGAACCTAGTGTTCCATTGGGTGTACAATCTTGTATCATTCCTATCCCCTTCTTATAATTTCAATTTTGTGTTATCTTTAAATACATATCTAGGATTTTTCAACTCTATGCTCACTAAGACAATATCCACAAGTGGAAAACGTTGGACAATCACTCTGTTAATGTTTTGGGGAGATAATATATAACATGTGTATGTATTGGATATTACAACACCTCTTACCAATCCTTAGACTCTAAAGGCACATTGGTTTCCATGTTTCCCCTTAATCTTTGTTAGAGGGTTCCAAAGTAGTTTATCTCATAACACATTCCTTTACCTCATGGATATCTTCAATCACTAGACAATATTCAATGTTGTGAGTGGAGGTGTCATAAATATTAAAATATATAGATACATTTGTTAGTATTAAACATTATATGATAGGGAAATTTCTCACATTATGCCCTTCATGACAATTATTTCAAGATGCAAAGAGTGCTCTAATACTATGCCACAAATAGTTTATTTTATTATTCCCTTCAACCTCACATGGTGTGCACCATAATCTAATACACGTATCATGTTAATTATTGGTAGTTATGTTGTACATATTGGAGTCCATTTAAATCTATTTGTAATTTTTTAAGTGTTTAAATCAAATATCCACACTCCATACTTCTTTATCCTTAGCACAACTTGTAGCACTTCTCTAAGATTCATAAATGTCTTCATAGAAATAAAAACACATAAAAATATCCAATAATATTCCAAAAAATGATTGTGCATGTTGAGAAGGGTGAATATAAAATGGGGTATTTGAGATCAAGGTCTTGAATCTTGCATCATATAAACACACTCTATGTCAAATACTCTCTTATATTCTTTAGCATATTAATGCTCTACTTCTCAAATTATGGAATGGTGAACTATCTTGAAATGGCCTCCTTGAATTGGTCATAATATACATATACCTCATTAAGATCATATTTTCAACACCATGTGTCCATTGACATGGTCATAAAATATCTAGGCTTTTAGTATGGCATAGTAATGCCCTTTATGCACCAAATTAGTTTACACTAATGGATGTTTTTAACCACATTATTCACCACCTCTATATTTAAGTATAATCAAAGAAATTTCATAAAATAATTTATAGGATATTAGTGATGGGTACTTGTATCACTATGATTGGTGTACTTGATGTGGCTTGTGTGGATGAACTTTGGCCTCCACTAGGATTTCTAGTTGTGCCAACTACATTAATTCATGCATATGGAATATCTTTACTAGAACCCACACCTATTTGTGCCATGTTAGGATTATAGACAAGGTGTATATGATGTAGGTGTATCTCCACGTGTTTCTATAAAACCCACTAAAATATTAACAATTGGTGGTGTATATCAATTTACACTTCCCATCTATGGCATCTTGTATATTTTGACTTTTCTATTTCTTTGGCTACAAGATAAGTTCTAATGGTTTGTATGGAATTATTTGATAATTTAAACTTAATTATAACTCAATTATCACAAAATCCTCAACATATGGTAAATTAATATAATATCCACTCACTTATGCTTGGTTAATAGGTGTGTGGTTTCTTGCTTTAGATAGATCTTGGGTGGGTACATCCTCAATAGTGTTCTACAAGCCTCTTTGGCTCCAAGCTTATTCAATATACTTCCAAACATCGATATAGTCACCAATTTTTAATATAATTTCAATGGAGTGTATTTCCTTGGGCACACGAGCCTACCATATAAGGGTATTCATGATATATCTTGAACCTAGCTATTCCCATTCCTTTAGGTCCTTCATGGCAATCAATTTTTTCCATACCTCATTATATATACCACCTAAGTTTGTAGTCTTTTTTATTTCCATGTTAATCTATGCCTCATATCAATAAATATTAACTATGATGACCCCTTTCTTTATACCATCCACATAACCAATGCTTGAATAAATTTAGCTAGCCATGGGGAAACTCATAATCCCACAGTCAACCATTAAATTCTTAATTTCCAATGATAATTTTGATATATAGGAATCCCTTGGTTCACATAGAAACTAGTCCCCAACCTAATTTGGGTAGGAATAAGTTGATAGTGAAAATTATAACACATAATTATTAAATATACC
>JARHVA010008824.1:360000-413247 GCA_037957365.1 Torreya grandis | reverse complement strand
ACTTGAAGGAGGAGGAATTAGTGTACAAGTTGTTTTGATGATTCTGCTACAAAACTTATTTTATCTTCATGGTGGTCACTCTTAAAGGTTTCTAAACCTCCATCAATGATATATAATCCTACATAGTCATGGAATTCATATGTTTATTGAAAGATACACCATTATTCATATGGTTTTCTTCTCATGGAGACTTATGTAGAATCTCTGCATCTCTAGTGTCTGAGTTTCAGGTTTCTATTAAATAAAAAACAAGGATTATCTTCAAATTCTAGAAGAACCACCCTTGAGATATTGAGAGTCAAGATGTAATAGCAAACATGTTCCATAATGGAATTTTGAGAAAGTTAATAGAGTGTTAAAAGAAGTTTCAAATTTCTAAATCCATCTAACATGGCTTGTGAGATCCAAATCCATGTTGAGCATTTATTGACATCATTGAGAGTGTAAATGAATTCATCCTAGCCCTATGATATCATCAAAATAATGGGATATCATAAATAACTTCACTCTCAATACATGATCATCTATAGTACATACACTTTCTATACATAAGAGAATGGTTTGAAGAGAACAAACAAGGTTTAATGATAGGTCTCATGTTTCTAGAGATTTATTGGAGTTCAAGTCACTTAGTGTAATATTATTGAATAATGAGAGAGAAGAGACAAAGTAAGATGTTTTCAATGAACCAAATGAACACTTAAAATAGTTCAAGATTCACTATAAGATGCAGATGATCTTGATTGGTCATGGAGATCCATCTCATGGAAGTTTAATGACCCCACTTGAAGGACTACTCAACATGTCAAGAAGGAATAATACCATCCTAATGCAAAATCAGTCTTGGGAGTTAGGTTGAAAGAAAAAATACCTTTGTTCCCTCTTGTTAGAATTTGTTAAGGTAGTTTTGTAAAGCTTAAGGTAATTGATGTTTCTGGGTTTATTCTCTACTCAATCAATCTAGTGACCCAATTCAAGGCTTTAAAAGCAAATTGGAGTAGAGAAGGGGTGGGAAAAGCATTAAAACATTGTAAACCTTGGAAATCAATCTCTCAATCCTTAGTCCATATAATGGTGAAAATCTTCACCTACAATTGAGTGTAAAAGATGCTCTTAAGGATGGAAATGGTAAATGGATCTCTTAAAAACTAAGGTCATGGTGAGTAGAGGAGGTCTACAATATGAATGAAATAAGTATCAAAATCTAATGCACACCATGAGTCCTTACTCAAAGATTCAAAAATTCTCACATCATGTTGTACTCTGCTGTAGTTTGTACAGTGTGAAATCTTGAGCCCCTTAATGATTGAGTTTTGAAGTGAAGATCAAGGTCTTGGTCTTAGGTAAGAGAAAATAGTGGGAGGGTTTCAAAGTGAATGGTAAAATATTTAAAGTTGATTCATTACTAATTCACTCAAATTATGCATATAGAACACTGTCATATTCAATTTTAATAATTACCTACAACCATCATGTTTTGGTTTTGACAAGTGAAGTGAAGATGAGATACCTCTCAAAAAAAGGTTTGATTGAGAAGACTATAGGTTACAGTCTAGTAAAGGAAGATTTGAATGAATTATATAGGTTAGTGAGATAAGGATAATCAATAAATTAGTTCTAAATATGTTTAATTCATTTATACCTTTAGATGATTGATCAAGACATTTGAATGTGGAAAAACTTAGTGAAAAAGTCACTCTATCCATGAACCCTATTTTTGCCTATGATAATCAAATTTGAAGGTAAGTGGTTGTTTCTCTAGAAATGGAGTATGAATTTGATTGATATAATGATATATATGTGGAAAATGATCATTTAGGATACATGTTATTTTTTTTGAATGAAAAATTTAATGGTAAATAACCAATACATAGTCCTCAAGAATAAATAAATCATGTTCATATAGTTTATGATCTTGTTGCATAGTCATATGTTTAAGAAGGATCATATATATTGTGAGAGTGTGAATGATCATAAATTTAGGGGAGTTTTAGTATGAGTATAATTAGGTTAAGTGGGATTTTAACCTATTTAAATAATGATAACTCATGAAAAGTGCAAATAGACCTGTGCATATAGTTAAAAACCTTGTTTCATCAATAACATGCTAGAGAAAGAGTATATGCATTTGTAAAAATGTTATGGTGTTGAGTTGTTACAGTATTATACCATGGGGAAAGGAGAATAATTTTTATAATATCCCAATTGATAATTTAAAACCTTCTTGGAATGTTTTAGGCCATTAAATGGCTACACGGGTCCTACATTATTGTCTAAAAGAACACAATGAGTTTGAGTTTTGTTCATCAAAAACCTTAATAGGTTTGGTTAATTATTATAATCTATTTAGGAAGATTTAAAATGTTAAAATATATCTTAATAAGGTCTCATGTTTTTTTTGAAACACTTAAAAACAAAAGATATTGAGTTTCTGTAATCTCTCAGCTCCTATAGTCATCAACCTAGGGTTTTGAAACCTAAAATGTAATATAAGAAGTTCTAACTGGTGGAAGTTTATAAAATTTTGTAGTATAACATGTTTTTATGTGCCAAGATATATTAAATTGGTTTTAGTTTTTTATATGGATGTACAATATGGATTGGAGGCTTGCGTAAGAGTGTAGACGCATAATAGGCCTAATTGGACAAGGGCTTGTGAAAAGAACAGGCATCTACAGAAATAGTTGAGTGATTAAAACTTGGTGGGAGACCTGTAAGGAGATAGAGGGTGCTAGAAAATGGAGTTAGGTCCTTAGGAAGGTGGATATATTCTTAAAATAAAGAGAAAATTGTGAAAAATGCTACAAAAGAGGTCTTAAGGTCTAGTGAAATGTGTTCAATTCGCTGAGTTAGGACTTTTTGACAAGTTTATATATAACAAAATACTATATAAAAACCAATATGAGGATTGGTTTTACATCTATAAAATCTATCTCAATCAGTAAACACAATCATCTAACATATTTAGTCATGATAAGGAGTAATGAGATCAAGAAATGTAATAAGGAGAGGTTTGGGTGTTTCAGGAGAAATTAAAACTCAAAGGAGTTTTAAAGAAATCCCAAAACACTTTTTATCCTTCCCATAGCCAAATGTAAATTACAATGCATACCTACAACCATGTTAAGGTGATTATGAGGATTGACTAGGTGTAGGTTGAAGAAATGAACTCCAAGCATGAAGTGAGTTCATCAAATTATGAAATATGCTCTTATTACTTAATATAAAATCAAAGGAATTGGATATAGAGTCTTGAATAATAATCACCACCTGCATCATTTCATTTTTAGAACATGAACTACAGTTATGTTTGGTACTTTGAAAGACTGGTTATGATGCTTGAAGGATAGACTATCTAGTCATCAATGAATATGGGGTCTGTGATAAATCTTGGTGGATTAGTGACCCTAAGAAATTTAAGGAGAGTGAGACAAGTTGTCTTAGGTTACATTATCACCTACAGGGGTCCTCAAGTTAATTGGTCACCTACAGCTATACCAATGTATAGTAAAATAAGTCTAGTGGTAGTGTTTGAATGTAGGCCATAAGGGGTTATTAAAGATAAAATAAGAAACAATATATAAAAAAAATATGGGATTGGTTTTACATGATGAAAATCATCCTAAATATTTAAATATAATATCCACCTACAACCACCCTCATTTGGCTTAGACAGTGGCATGAGGTCAAAATTGGTTCTAAGTCAAGGAGTATGACTTCAAAGATTAAAAGCCAATTTTTGGAGTAAAATAAAGTTAATATTCATGAAGGATATAAAATTCATGAAGGGGTATTGATGAGATTATACATTATGTGATGGCATTCCTCAAATAGTTAAATCATGACCCTATAGCCAACAAGCCTAATTAGGTGTGTATGGAAGGATTGGTCTCCTTATGAAGGTTATATGTGTGTATAGGTATATGATTATGATAAATTATATATCAAGAATTAACTCATCATACTCCACAAAAAAATAATGTGCCAAGTCATTTTCTCATGGAGTCCAAGACTAGAGCATACAATCCTAGCCCGAGCCTAGTTTGGAGAAATTGAAGATTGAAAGGTGCTAAAGAGGTGGTCTAACCTCCAAAAATAGTACATAAGGTTATTGTGACATATTATATCCAAAAATAACTTCAATTTGTATTTAAAAAAAAGGTAAATATCTTCTATTTTGTCTAACTTGAGGCACTCTTCATGAAAATATAGGCAGCCATTGACAACCTTGGAGAAATTGGTGTTTTGGAGCACCTACAGGTGGTTTCAAATTCTCAAATTTAGTAAATATGATATTTATGACCATAAAAATATATTAATTCCATTATAAAGGTAAAAATAATACTATAAACACTCATTTTTTTATATACCTACATACAGTCATAATCAGTCATGTACATAGGCAACCCATTAGTAAATTTTGAGTAAATTTCATCTGTGGGGCTTTACAGGTGAGATACAACTATGAAAATTTGTAAAAATTATGTTAATGAGTGTTTATAATCATAAATATTATTATTTTTGTGACATACATAGTGGAATTATATTTTGTTTTGTCACAACCATGTGCTTGTTTGTTGATAACCACCATTGGAGCTCAAAAGGTTTTTGAAAAGTACAAGTATAATAGAATTTTTTTTTTGAATTTTTAGTTATTTTTAATTTATTTTAATGTGTTTATTAGTATTAATAAACATTATTATAGTATAAAAACTCTTATTTTCATACAAGGATGCCCTTGAGGTTTAGCTAAAGGATGCAAAACACATGCCTGTATACATAAGTTTGAAACTTTTGCTTATTTCAAAGTTTTTTTGAAGGATAATATGCTTGGTGGAGATTTTAAAAGTATTTTTAAAATTATTTAAATTATAATAATAAAAATGGAAAAGTATTATTTGTCTCTCAAGAAGTAATTTGAACTTTTCAAGTCTAAGACACAAAGTTTGATTCCCCTCTTCAAATGATCATATATTTCACCACATAAGGAGTTGGGCCAAACTATTTTAGTATGATTTTAGGAACCATATTTAATTTAAATTTATTAATAATTTAGGTTGTTTTATTGGATGAATATTATTAACTATCATTAAGACTATAAGTAGGTCCAGAATGCATGCAGAACCCCACAAGCAAACTTTTTACATATGTATCTTTGCACACCTTTTGCATGGAAACCCAACATTATTTGGAAATTTAAGTGGGTATATGAAATAAATATATATATGGTGATAATTTATGTAATAGAGGTCTTTATTTTATGAATTATTGTTAAGAAGGTAGGCTTGTCTGAGCTGTCAAAGACCTTGATTTGACCAATTTTGTGTTTTTGAACTGATAGACCCATGAAATGACCTATAATCACTTGTAAACCACATATAAAATGTAGGGGAATATATAATTATAATTTTTTACCTATTATGTAGAAGATATTAGCATGTGTGGGTGCTTAAGAGGCCCAAAATAGCCTAAAAATGCATATTTTTGTAGGTATTCAAAGAGAGAAATGGTATAAATGCATGAAATGGATATAATGGGACATAAATAACCATTATATATAACTTTTAGCCTTTACCATGGGTTTTTAGGGTGCCTTGATAAGATGAAAGCTCAAAAACTCAATTTTTCTAACAATTTGTGAATGGTTATAGGTTTAATGGAGATTTACACCATTGTTACAGGTCTTGAAAGTGGCCTAAATATTCATTTTATTCCTCATAGTAATTATATGGATGTTTTTAATCCTTTTACAAGACCAAAAGTGATTCTCATGGTGACAAATGCCCTTAGGAGTAGGTACTAGGATAACTAATTTGGGGGTGGCTAAAGACTGAAGACCTCCATCAATGAAATCCAAGAGATTTGAAAGTTTCATGGTGTATTTTGAAAGTTTAAGGGCAAATTTGAGTTGAAAAAAATTAAACACTCAAAGTTAACCTTCAAGGTCAATTACAAGCATCAAATGCTAGGATCATTAACCATGTTATCAAGTAACTTCTAGAACCCAAGTGGAATGAGGCATAGAAGTCGAGTGGAGGAGTTTTGGGATTTGATGAGAAACTTTGAGAATTAAATGAGGCTTCTATATCTTTGAGGACTTTTCTCAAAGCTAGTGGAGTGTGACATCATCATCCTCAAAGATTTTAATCTTCTAGTGCCTCTTTATGCTAATGGGAGAGCTTGAAGACCCTTTTGACCTTTGAAGTTAGTTTGCTAAGAGAAGCTAATTGATTAAGTAATATGAATGTTTTTGTGACTCTGTGGAAGGTGGTTAAGTGACATTTATTGAATTTTGAGAGCTTTCTTCTCCTCTCTCTTCCCTTTTCTCCTATATATCCCTTTCCTTCCCCATTTGTAAGATACACTCTCATTTGATGAGGCAAAACCCTATAAAAATTTGTAAAAATAGCCTTTGAAGTAATAAGATAACTTATTTTTCCTATATCTTGCTTTCATCTAGTGTTCTAGTTAGTTTGTATATGTTTGCTTTGTGGAGAGGTGTTCTTCCTTTGTAATTGTCTTTCTTTCTTGATTTTTTACAAGTATTCTACCATTGTTGTAGGTTTAAACTTATGATTTTTTGGTCATTAATGAAGGTATAGTGTGAGTTTGATACTCCTCCATGCTTCATCCTTTGTCTAGTAGGCCTAGTTTTATAAATATTGATGCAAAATGACTAGTTTAAGAGATTAAATGAGTGAAGGTTGTCTTTGAACTGCCTTAGTGTTAGTTTCATGCAATTTGGAGTGTCTTTATGTTTGGTGCATCACCTTATATATGTTTTTAGTCATCCTATGCAACCCTTATATCCCTTTTCCAAGTAGAATTAGTAATTTAGGTGAGCTATCAAGAAGAACCAGCCTTCTTGGAGGTTTAACCCCATCACAGGATACCCACAACCTGGGGTTGATTCCATTTTATAACAAATAATGAGATAACCTAAATAAATCTCTCACAAGGGTGAAATTATATGCTATAACAATTATTATAGGTCATTCTCGTGATGCTTATCATGATCTTCACCAATTTTTTCTTGCTTCCTTGCTTGGCCCACATATCAATCTTGATACTCTAATAAAATAAATTTATCAAAACTATCTTCAAGCATCACAAATCTAATCTAAATAATCACATCAACATCACCTACCTAATGATCAATAATAATTACCCCATTAAATCCACCTCATATACTAATGTTATCCAAACCATAATTGATCCTTATTCCTACACCAATATGGAAAGGATAATTAACATGAACAACATCAAATGGGTAGTTACATCCATCACACCTCAACCTATTAGGTCATATGAACCAAAAGAGGACCTAGTAAAAATGCCTACCCAAAAGCACATCATACATGGTCCTCATTTACCTTATATACCTCTCCATACATCTATAACACATCCTATTTGAATTTCAACATCCTCAAAATATAACATACCAACACATTTACCTATCTCTAAATGCACCTACCAACCCAATGTAGTTCATTCTAATAGCTTAGTTTCACCTCATTCTACATCAATGTTGGGGCATATTACAATGCCCATCAACATGTCATTTTAGACTGTGGGGCATCTTGTGATGTCCATCCCTATATCCAATTACCCATTAGGGAATCTTTCGATGCCCATTCTTATTCTAAATTGCATGATAACAAATAAATTCTACTTCAAGAAAGTTTTTGAGACATATAGGCTTATATTTTAAATGCTCACCTTTGATATAAATGTTATCATATATTTTACTTCTTATTTTTATCTCATGTCTCTTTGTTTTTATGCACTTTATTTTATTTATTTTCATTTTAATTACACCATTATTTCCTTTGGATTATTTGGTTTTATTTCACTTTATACTTTGTGAGTCACATTATAATACCATGGATAGGACCAGGTTTTCCTCACAAACACATTTTATTCGCACCATTATTTCCTCTTTGGTTCCTTGGTTTTATTTTATTTTACTTTCAATAGTTTTTTAAATTTTGGTTATTAGACATCTCTTTCATTATTATCTATTTATGTCATTATTTGCCTTAGTAGATTTATGAATATTTGACCATTTATTTTCCCTCTCATTCGGGATGACTATTCACTTTCCCCCTCATATGGAGTGACTATTTACTTTTCTCCTCTTTTGGGATGACTACTAATTTCATTATTGTTTGTGCTAGATCCATTATAGGTTAGTATTACTTCTCTAGTGACATGACCATCATAACATAGCCCCATCCCTTTCATAACACTATGCTACCTCCTTGTGATCATCTACGAGCATATTAATCATTGTATGACATATTGCATGGACAAATCTCACATGATCCCAATCATTCCTTTATTTCCTTTGATTTTATGCACACGTAGGTCAGTTTTGAGATTTCACAATTATTTTTGGGCAAGTCTAGGAGTCTTTAGACAACTTGGTCATTAAATATTGGTCTTTAGGTTCATTTCTCTAGTGATCAAGTGTAATCTCTCTTGTGTTGGTCACCTATTTAACTAATTATTAGTTCTCCAAATCCATATAGAGGAGGAGGAATTAAAAAAATCTAAAAGAGTTAAAATCCAAATAATAAAAGAAACAAAAGGCAACTATTAAAAGGCAAACAAAAAAAATTGTTTCATGTAAATTTTCACTTAAGTTTAAAGAAAGAGAGAAAAGAAACTCGATATGGGTATGGTTGAAAAACCTTTTTGGTTGTGCATGTGTTGAATTAAAATATTGTAAAGAGTTCCTCTTTGGCTTGGGAGGAAGCCCTATAGATAAGAAATCACTAAAGAAAACTTATTTGTTAGATAGATAGTTGGGTAGATTTCCTAACAATAGTTAGATCTTGGAAGTGAGAGCTTCCTTAGGGGATATCAATCCACACATTTTAAATAATTAAGTTGATAAACTAGAAAGAAGGTACTTACATTGATAATCAAAAGGTACTAAAATAAAATACAAGAAAGCTTGTTAGAAAAATAGACTAGAAATGATCTAATTAGTGATAAACTAATTAATACTAGTGCTAACAGGTTGAGATATGCTTTAAAAAATTAGAAGGGGGATTGTGAGTGGTCAAAAACACATAAAAGTGGATTTGGTTGGGTGTAGGTAGGTGAAATCATATTTTTGTTTTTTTTTCCATAGGTGACCATTAGTATTTGGTGTGACCATCAAATATTAGGTTTGAACATCAATGGTTGGGGTCCAACCATCGGTGGTTGACTGTGGAATTCTAGGTTTGATCAATAGAATATGAAAGGATTTTATAGATGAATTATAGGATTTAGGAAAGGGCTAGATTGATTGAAAAATGAAATAAAAGTATGTGAAAATTAACAAACAAGTGCTTGTCTCATTATAAGTTAGGTGGGTGGATGGGTGGTTGATGCAGTTAGCCTATTGATGGAATCTAGTTTAATTCTAGTAGAGTAGCGGTACCTGAAATCTTGGTTGAGAAATGATGGCAAGTTAGCTCTCAATAAGATGGATAATAATGCTTGACAATGTGGATGATAATTATTATAGATCCCTTTGCCCTCCCAAGCCTCTCTCTCTTATAGTCATAAGTAAGAGGTGGAAGTGAAGGTGTAATTCGGTCATCTAAATATAATTTATGCATGCAAAGGCTCACAACACAAATTAGACAAGTTTATATTTAGAAAAGGGTTGGTAGAGCTTACATGATCTTGGTGAAGAGGTGGATCCTGATCATCGATATTCAAGGGTTCCCAAGGTTGACTATCGATGGTTAGGGGTTCCTAAGGCTAATTGTTGATGGTCACCCTAATCTTCAATAGTCAGGGTCCATAAGAATAGGGTCATGAAGGTCAAGGTTACTAAGATAGATGAAACTAAGTGCATATTGGTTAGTTTAGGCTTGATAGGTGTAGGATGGTCCTAAAAGGTTTTAGGGGTACTTCTAGGGCTACTTTGACACTCATAATCATAGGTGTGTAGATTTTTGTTGTCTAAATTTTGCCTTTTTTTGTTGTGCAGCTTATATGAATGAGCTACAAAATAAAAATAAAATATGGGTTAATGGTCTGGTTTCCTTGAGAGTGGGAGGAGGTGTTCCCCTTAAAACTAAGAGTTGGTGAGGTGAAGTTGAATCAGCTATGGGTTTGATAAGTGGTAGATGGTGAGTCACTAGGTGGTGACATAAGGTCAGGCATTTGAGATGTGAACATGCACGCAAAATGTGATGAAAAGTGTGATAGGAAAGATTGCACATAGACAAGGTTACCAATGTTGGTAGAAATAAGGTTTAGTGCTAAGAAAGATAAGTGGTAAGTGAATTGCATGACCACCTATGGGTGTGGTAGATGGGAACACTTAAATGTAATTCTCTTATGCAATTTCTATGTCCAGTGGGTATATAAGGTAGGAAGTGCTCCTAGGGAAAACACAAATGCATCATGTGTCATTGGTATCTAAGGTAAGAAGTACTCTTGTTGAGACACAAGTAGGTTGGTATGCATGAGGTGGTGCAAAATGTAAAAGGGTCAACATGGAAATGTTGTCCCTACAATGAAAGTACCAGGTAAAAGGTGTCACAAAATTACATGCCAAATGGGCCAAAAGGGACCAATGATGAGGTGATGAGGTGGTCAGGTATATGGGAGAAAAGCATCTCTAAATTAAGCAAGATCTTGATGTAAATTTCATGAAAATGGGAGATTATAGGTAAAAGGTGAAAAGTGGGTTTTTAGGGTATCCTTTATTGAAGGTCAGGGTCCCTAGAAGGAGAACATCAATAGTCACCCTGATTGTTGATGGTCAGGGGAAACCCTAAAAGTAGAGGGGTAAAAGTAAAAAATAAACTTTAATTTATCACTTTTATTGTTAGGATTTGTTTGACCAAGATTTGGGTAATTTTGGTGCTTTGTGAGGAGGGTGCATGCTGAGGTGGATGTCACCCATTAGCTAGAGGCATGTGGTAGAGTTCATGGGTCCAAGATGTAGGGAGCATGAGGATGTGTCTAGGCACCTATTCAAGGGCTCAGACCATGGAGGAGGTTGAGAAATGAGGTAGGGGGTGTACTAAATTGGTAGATATGTTTGATTAATCATTTGCTTGTGTTTTCATGGGAGGGTTTGTAAATTTTTTATTTGGGTTTGTATTCCCTAGGTAGGGTTTTAGGAGTTTTGGTAAAATGGGGTGGGTAGATCATCAAATTGATAGGGTGGGCAGGTGATTTGGGTAGCATGACTAGATATGAATGCTATGTAGGGTAGTTTTTTTGAATTTATTTCTTATTTTAGGTCTTGATAGGTTTGCGCATTCTAGCCATGGAATTCCCATAAGTGATCATCAATGGTCAAGTCTAAACGTCGACAATTGACACCTTAAGAACTAAGGGTCCCCAAACATCAACAATCAATATGGCCACTAGTAGTTATCCATGATAATGTGGGGTTTTTAAATGTGTTTAGGGCTTAGGCATGGTTTTCACCTAGAGTCTAATGGTTAGGTTTAAGATAAA
This sequence comes from Torreya grandis, assembly GCA_037957365.1. NCBI lineage: Eukaryota > Viridiplantae > Streptophyta > Pinopsida > Cupressales > Taxaceae > Torreya > Torreya grandis. The sequence continues at coordinate 401,769 of JARHVA010008824.1, read as the reverse complement.
TGGTTAGGTCTAAAGTTTGGTTAGCTAGGTTGGGTGCAAGGGGTAAATGGTTGTGTTTATGGTGAGGTCAAAAATGTTAGGGTTAGGGGCACTTTTAAAAGATAGGGTAGTTGAGACTAGTTAGGGTCTAAGCCAAGCATTTTGATTTGGTGTATGCTAGGGAGAAGATATGTATATATGTGTGATCATGTGCCACAGATCTTCTCTACACTACTCAAGGGGATGATTGCTAATGATTGGGCACATATGAAGGAAGTAGGGATGGGAAGGATAAGGCACTACCAACACATGCCTAGCGATGCATCCATGATAGTAAAGTTCATCAAGAGATGGGATCTCACTACTAATACCTTCTTGCTACCAATCAAGGAGATGACTATTCTAGAAATGATGTCTATAGGATCAATCGACTCCCAGTAAGTGGTGAGGTAATGTACCATATTGAGTAGGAATAAAAGGATGAGTATGTCGAGTATCTATATGGAGATGATGGTGACCAAGACCACTAGCACTCTGGAGGGTTCAATTATACAACATTATACAAGAGGGCTCTTGAATAGAGGAGATTGATGATGATGTTGATGACCATGGTTACTTGCTTTGGGATCTTAGATTCTAGCAGTGGGAGATTCCCTTATATACTACAAGCAATTTTGGTTGAGCTATTACTAGGGAGGATAGTATTTGGTTTGGTCCCAATGCTACTAGTTCAAATTTATAGAAAGATATGGGGATTCAGACACCATAAGAGGTATGGTGTTAGTGTGGGTATGGTCTTACACTATTGGGATTAAGAGCACATTTGGTTTTTGAGGCCTATGGGATTGCTTTGGGTGGGGTAGACACAATTATAGTTCCTTATTGGCTTTATGAGGTGGAGGGATGACTATGCTATGTTAGGGGCTAGAGGTGAAACACATGACATTGAGTGGTTTAGGACTACCTTATGGGGATTATTAGCTACATACATCACATGGAGACCATACCTATAGTTCTTTATCTAGATTAACTACACAAAGTTACAAGTGGATAGTAAGCTGCTAAGAGGGTGAGGTTGAGCTGATTCCCTTTGATCAAGTACAATGACATTTTGACTTGTTATAGGGTGTACCAAGTCCACATCCATAGTATAGGAGGTAGGACTCAGATGTTCAGTTACTAGTACCCTAGCCTATTCAGATAGTTTTAGATGGTAGATTTGAGGAGATTTTTGCTAGGGCTCCCATAAATGGATATATGGATTGGTACTAGCCTATCTATGTAGCTATGGATATGGGTGGAGATGATAGAGAGGTGACACCAATGGCTATAGATCTAGCTAGCCAGAGTGTATACAAAGGGGTAGCATTGGTTGTGGCCTAGGCTCAGGTACAAGATCTAAAGGGACAAGTGGCCACATTATAGGGCTAGATTTAGGCATTATAGGGTCAGCTCACCTCCATTACAAGTGAGAGAGATTTATTTAGATAGAGTGTTAGGGCTAGTATAACAAAATTAGGAGGGCCACTAGACATAGTGCCCCAAGCATGTTATCTAGCTACCATGACATAGCTTAAATATTATGAAGAAATGATATTAGAATAGTTGCCCCAAGCTATGAGGTATGTAGAGTATAAAGAGTGTGGTTGGTGGGCCATCAACAGCTACTCCAGGTCAGTGGAATTCTTTAGTTGGATAGGTAGGGGTACCAGGGGGACCATTACTAGGTATAGGTGTAGGTACAAATGGGGAAAATGGTAGTGGTAAAAGCTCATGATTATGTTGAGATATGTTATTTTGATGTATTATTTTGATATCAACCTACATGCCAATGTAAAGAGATGTGTATGTTTTTGAGAGAGCCTGACATATCATGACATGTATATATTTTTTGATGATTCAATGTATATGATAGATGCTTATGATGTTATATATGATAGTTTTTTGTGGTTTGTGATTATGGATTATGGTTTTGGTTCATGTTTATGATGTTTCAATTAGTATCTTAAGTATGTGATGCTATAAAGCTAGCTATGATGATTTGATTCTACTCATGGTTATGATATGATATGTTATGGATGGATACATGTTATGGGTTTATTTATGGTTATATAGGTGAAATGATAAATGGTATATTCCCTAATGTTTTTCTCATTGATTTGGTTTATACTTTTGATGGTGTAATGAGATGCTCATAGGTGCATAAGATGTGATTGATGTTCATGGTTTTCTATGATATGTTTACATTATGTTTGACTTATTGATAGATAGATGCCATTGTTTGTTGATAGAGTTCATGATGTTCATACTTTTGATGTGACTTTTATTGTTCATGCACATAGTGATAGGCTTACATAAACTAATAAAAGATAAGAAAAGGAACATGATGCCTTTTCATTGGTAAAGATCAACACAAAACCCAAAGGTGGATTGGCTTAGTGAAAATAAGCCTTTCTAATGCTTCACATTAGCATGCTTATGTTGATTATAGGGATCCAGATTACATTGTGTCAAGTAAGCTCATAGTCATGTGAATATGATATGTGGAGGGAGAATGGTTGAAATTGGATCCATTAGTGAGGTCATTATGCCTTTTCTATAGGTGTCAACAGATGTAGTATAAACAAGTCTATGTCTATATATAAAGTGTAGATTGATTGATGTGGGAAGTCTACTAAGGAAAGTTGATTATGACTTTCCAATATTATTTCTATTATGAGAGCCAATTGTGGCTTTCAAAATTCATATGCTCTTGATTTTGCTTTTAATTTTACTTTTGCTTGAGGGTCAGGTAAGCTAATGGATGCGGGAAGCTTCCAAGAAATTATTGGCTTTGACTAATGCTTTACTCAGCCATCCTTCAAGGGAGTGGTCTGAGTTTATGTTCTTAGTTCAAATTATTTTGATAGTTGTCTTTCAAGGGAGTAGTCCACCTTATGTTTGATAATTTTAGAGAATTTTAAATAGCTATCCTTCAAGGGAATAGTCTGTGAATGCTAAGGATGACCCATAGTTCATTTTTACTATTTGATATTGTTTTTGATTTTATTTGATTTTGCTTGACATAGACTTTCCCATACATGCTCAATGGATTACCTTTATGAAGGCAAAACTAAGCTGACATGAAGGTTTAGTAGGTGAAAAAGAGGTATAGGTGATAATGACCATAAGAACTGATCTCAAGGAGATGAGAAGTACTATGAGAATCATGTTGTAGATAGATCCATGGTACCCATAGTTCAAGATTGGGCTATAATTATGATGGATAATCACATGATTCAATTTTAGTCAGTTATGCCTAAAAAGAGGGAAATGAATGTGGTGGCAAGGATGAGATTAAGCTAGACAAATGATGATTGTGATCCCTATCTAACAATAAAAGGGACACATATGTGAAGCATTGAGAGGCTCAGGTTCTTATTTACCTTTGAGAGAGGACAAATGATAAGCTCCTGATCCATACTTATGGGTAATGATGTAGGGTCCAATATATTTAAAAGCAAATTTTGCCCTTTTGCTTTTCTCCATATTAGTTACATGTTGGTTTTCATTGAGGACAAGATATATAATATTGAATTCTTGGACTTTAGGTGTTTGTTATAGGCCTATTTGATTCATTCTTGACAGACACAAAGATGGGAAAGAGTGGTCAAATGATGCTTGTCAAGTAGATCAAGTTGCGCTAAATGTTCTTGATGATAATCATTTTTTGAAATAATTTCATGTAAAGATATGTGAAGAAAAGGTATTTGGACTTCAAGAGGCAATATAGCCTCAAATCTAAACATGAGAGAAAAAGGTGTAGCACTTTTAGGAGTTTGGATGCTATTGTGATATGCCCGTAAGGTGAAAGGGATGTGCAAGTGCCAATCTTGACCTAAGGAATTAACCATTTTGGTAAGCATGTTGTTAAGGGTTTTTTAGAGGCTTCAACTTATCCATTTGCTTGTGGGAAATAAGGTGATGAAAATCTAAGTTTAATACTAAATATGCCACAAAGGCCTTGAAACTATTTGTTTTTTAAATATTTGCCTTTATCGATGATGATCTTATGGGGAACACCAAAGTGGTAGATGTATGGTGGGTGATAAATTTGAAAATATTTTCAACTTTTGTCAAGACAAGAGGAATAACCTCCATCCATTTGGTAAAATATTTGGTTATGGTAATGATATAATGATGTCATTGTGAAAAGTGGGGGTTGATTTCATGAATAAGGTCCATACCCCATTGTGAAAAGGGAAAAAAGTTTGTAGAAACATGAAGACTATTACTAGGTGCATGATGTAAATTAGCATATTTTTGACACTTCACACACTTTTTCACATAATCACAATAGTATTGGTTAAGTGTGGGCTAATAATAGCCCAGGTGGAGGATGTGTTTGGATATAGTGAGTCCATTAAAGTGGACCCCATAGATACCCTCATGTGTATCTTTGATAACATGAGAGGCTTCTGGACTATGAAGGCAATGGAATAAGAGGCCATCAAAACCACATTTGTAGAGAATTTTTCCCATAATGGTATAATGTGAGGTGATCTAGATAAACATTCAATGGGCATCTGAGAGAGGCCAGAGAGAAATACACCAAAGTGAAGGTAGTCAAAAGTTTACTAATACCAAAGGTTAGGTAGGATCTCCTCCACACTAAATATGGTTGGAGTGTTTGATTTAGTGTAGGAGGGCTTGGTGAGGTGATGGAAAATGACTGATATTTTGGAGTCCAAAGGTACTAATAGGATTTGAGTGGTGATTGAATCCATGGTATCAAAAAAATTATTTATTAGATCATGGGGTGATTTGAATAGGGTAGTGTTTAAATGATGCTAAAATCTCTATAAATAGTTTTTTGTACAACTATAAAACCTCATATTACATTGGTAAATACCAGTGATTTGGTTAAACACAAGTTGGGAGTCAACAAAGATATTAATTATTCTAACTCCCAAGGCTAAAGTAGTTTGGGGGCCTATCACTAGGGCTTCATACTCAACCACATTATTTGTATATTCAAAATCAAGTTTAAATAATAAAGGGAGTGGTTCACCGATAAGGGGGATAAGGATGATATCGACTCCCCCACCATGCTGACATTTGGAACCATAAAAAAACATGGTTACCTAATTGGTGAAATCTACTTCAGATAGGATTACAATAGACTCATCTAAAAAATTAAGAAGAAGAGGTTGGTTTTTTAGTAGGGGTGCCTCAGCCAATTGGTCAATAATTACCTACCCCTTGATCAATTTCTACTAGAGAAAATCAAGGTCAAACTCAACTAAAAACATATCCACTTAGCCATATGATAGTTTTGGTATGGTTTGAAGTGCATGTACTTGAGTGGATCGGTATTAGTTATGACAAACATTTTGTGGTTAAGAAGGTAGTGGTGAAGTTTGATGGCCACAAAGACTAGAGCCAAGCATAATTTATCATTATATGTATACCAATTCTCATACTCGATAAGTGTGTAGCTAATGTACTAGATAGATTGCTCTTTATGTTATTCATCTTGATGGGAAAGAATTGCCCCTACAGAATGGTCAGTGGTAGATATGTAAAGGTAGAAATGTTAGTTATCCTTAGGAGGTGTGAGGATAGGTAGAGATAGAAGGTACCCTTTGAGTGCATCAAAGGCATTTTGACAATCAACATTTCACTTGAAAGAGACATCCTTTTTTGAGAGTTGATGGAAGGGTTGACACTGATTAGAGAGCTAAGAGATGAAATGATGAATGGATTGAAGCTTCCCCTATAAATTATGAAGTTATTTAAGATTGGTTAGAGATAACATCTTGAGGATGGATTTAATTTTGGTCAAATCAACCTTGATTCCTCAAAGGGAAATGATGAAGCCAAGAAGTTTTCTCAACAAGACCCTAAAAATACATTTCTTGGGATTAAGGCAGATCTGATAGTGGATAAGTCACTCAAAGATAATCTTGAGAATGGATAAATGGTCTTTACAAAGCTTGGACTTCCTAAGAAGGTCATCCACATAGTATTCAATGATTATATGGATAAGGTCATGAAAAATATAGGTCATGGCACGTTGGTAGGTTACACCAACATTATTAAGAATGAAGGGCATGACTCCATAATAGAAAGCCCCCCATGGGGTGATAAAGGTAGTTTTGTGTTGATCTTTAGGGGTAATCAAAATCTGATTATAACCTGAGAATCCATCCATGAGAGACAAAATCTCATGGCCTATTGTAAGATCAATAAGTTGGTCAATCTAAGAAGAGGAAAGTCATCCTTTGGGTAGGTGAAGTTGAGGTCATGAAAGTCCACACAGATATGTGTCCCCCTATGGTTTTAGTGATAGTCATGATGTTTGAAACCCATTAGGGATAATTGATGGGTTGAATGAAGACTATAAAAAGGAGGCATTGAATCTCTCCTTTGACAAGGAGAGCTATGTGAGGATATATTTAGTAAAGTTTCTATTTGATAGGTTTCGTGTCATAGTTAGTCACAATGTTGTGTTTGGAAATGGCTAGGTCAATACCATGCATGTTAGCATATGACCAAGTGAGTGCAATACTATAGTCTAGGAGAAAGGTAGAAAAGTCTTGTAGTTCCTTAGGAATGAGAGTTTGACCAAGATTGATGACATGGGGGTTATATAGAGTACCTATGTCATTGTTTATGGTAGGTTCATTCAACATGGTTAAGGTCTCTAGAGGTAAGGATTTATGGATGGAAGAATTAGGTGCACCAAGGAAGGTGAGAATAAAATCATCATCCTAGCACTAGATGGTGTGAATGGTAGGAGAGTCTTTTCCCACCAACTCAAGATAGATTAAAGGGATGGATATGGCTGCCCCTTCCTTTTGATAAGTGAGGGGGCTGAGAGTTATCATGTTGATAAAAAAATTAGGTGGGATGATGTCCTCATCCTCACACTCAGGTGGAGGGGTTGTTAGTGAGGAAGGGGTTTCTTCTTCAACAATGGTAATGGTAGGTTGTTTGGATTTCTTCTTATTAGGTATAATGAAGCCAATGTTATGTTTCTTGTGAGGCTTATAGGTCTCAATCAAGGTCAAGGTGTGTGGGCCATGCTCATATCTTCCTAAACTGAATCCCTTATAGGCACATTCATGAAGGTATAGTTTGGTGAAGTCAGGGTTGTCCAAGTAAGAGAAGTTAGAGGTGAATGGTTGAGGTGAGGGGTGGGTGGTGGCTATCAGGGAAGTCCAAGAACAAACACACCTCTATTCTAATTCCTCTTGTTGGATCTTGCTCCTCAGAAAGAGCACAGTATGATTACCAAATATAAGCAATTATAAATGCAGAAATAACCAGAAACACAAGTAGCTAGAATTCACCAATAGCACAGAATATGAGAGACAATACACTATCTTGTATTAACACTTTACAGAAAAGAATACAACAAAGAGCTGCCACACTCTTTCACCTTACAGAGGTTTGCCACACCTCAAGTGTACAGTAATTCTTCTCACACAACACTCTCCTACACAAAAAAATGGTCCCAACAACCAACTCACAAACAGAATTGGTGTTCACCTCTCCAACTAGTCAGTAATAACCTTGCCAGTTCACCAAGCACTCAAAAGTACTTCAAGTTGATCTCCCATGAACCTGCAACCTGCAATTCAATAGACCATACTCACATGTAGATCCCCTATGAGCTTGCAACAACCTGCAACTCAATGATCTTACAATGGAAGCAACTTACTTGCCTTCCTTTCTATCTCATGCCTTAATTACAATACATGCCAATGGGTCTATAAATAGATCCCTAACTCAAACACTAACTTAGACTCTTAATTTAGACAATTATCCTCGCAGCCAAAGACTCTAACTAGCCTTTACATGCAAACACTTTGTTCACTTAACTAACTATCTGTGTAACGAGCAGTTCGGGAACACACAGGCGACCGACGTCGGTCCCTACTAGTCTGGTTCTGCCGACGTCGGCTGACTCCCTGCTGTCGCCGGTGGCCTTCTGCACTGGGTCACGACCAACGTTGGTCCTTCTGCCTATGCCAGTGCTCCTGGATCTCAGCAACCTTCCTGTTCCACCTGTTTGCAAAGAGTTAAAGCTTTTAGCTCCACAACTCAACAGTGGCAACATTAAGTGGTTTGTCAATTCCCCCATAGATAAAGTGGGTTTGACAACTAGGAGGTCCTAAAGGAATAATGGATCTAATGTTGGGATTGTAACTTGGTTAAGCTTTCAATATTATTGAGGAGTTTAGAAGGCATCAAGGGTGAGGAGATGGTATTGTCTAAGGGTAAGGAACTATAAGGTTAGTTTCAAGAGATTGGTGATGGGTCTCTAGTCAGCAAGAATAGATGAGTTGGTAGATGCCTCAGTGGAAGGGGAAGTAATAGCTTTATATTCTATAGGTGAGGGCTTGGTGGTGGATGCTTGAGGTGTTTTGGATGGAGGTAAAAGAATGTCATTAGGTTGGTAGGTCACATTGCATGTTGTAAAAGGGCTAGGGTCAGCTTGTATGGTGAGAACTTGAGCTTCATGTTCAAAATTGACACATTGATAGAGGATGGAGGGTACATAACCCATGTCATGGATCCAAGGTCTCCTAAGTAAAACATTATATAAGAATTCACCTTCGACCACATAGAAAAGCTTAAGGAGCATGCGATGTCATAGATGGATGTGAAGGATGATGGTTCCCAATGTGGTGGTCATAGTATCATTAAAGGATCTAAGGATGGTTGAAGTTGTAGACATGACATTGTCTAGTAGCTTAAGCTAGACATAGACATGGGAAGAGATAATGTTGTTATTTTCTCTTCCATTAATCATAACCTATTTGATGTATGTTTGGTTGATATGGGTAGTAATAAAGAGAGGGAGATCCAATTCCTTAGGGTGGATAGAAAGTATCTCTAATTCCTTGAAGGTAACAATGGTGGAGAGTTAGAAAGCACCAATAGAGGCCTTTATAGGTTGGGAGTCCCTTGATCTGACTTTAATGGCTTGCATATCCTTGATCATGACCTGACGATGGTGGGGTGAGGTGGAAATGAGCTCATAAAGTCTCATCTTTACTGAGGTCTAATGGATTTATTTAAAAATGACCCTCCTGATGGATTCAAAGGGGTTAACCTCTGATTTCCCTAAGATGGTAACTTTGGGCTTAGTTGAAGATGTGGAGGTTTGGATCTGGTTTGGTTTATGATGAGTTGGTGGGTATGTCTAAGGAATGGACACTTTGGCCTTCCCTTTATCCTATTATTTTGATTGTGTGACCACATTAATGGCATGGATAATGGAAAAGGTGGGATATGAGGTTGGGTAGGCTCTTAGTTAATTTGAGGTAAGAGTGGGGGATCAAGAATGTGTTGGCAACTAGTTGTTGGGTGTATTGGTAGATGGGTCAAGGGAGGTTCATCCAGTAAAAGATCATCCTCATCATAGAGCCAATGAATAGTGGCCTAGAGAGATTCATAGTTCTCCATTTCATGCCTAGGTGTTCTATGATAAGAATATATTTGACAGTCATTATACAAAGTTGGTTTCAAACTAAGAGGATCAAAAGGTCTAATAGGTGGTAAGGTGAGGTAGAAGGCTTGCAACAACCTTTTAAAATGGTTGAATAAGACTCAATTAGAGGTGGGAAAGATCTAGAGGTTATTGTCTTGGTTGGTAAGTAGGATGTTCTAATAGCAAAAAGCTTGGTGAGAGATGGTTTAGGTAAGGTGGTGCTTCTAGTTGATGGTTTTGGTTTGGGTATGTTGGTAGGTGGGGTGTTCGAGGTTGATAGTTTGGTTATTGGTAGTTTGGGAATGATCAATGTATATGATAGTAAATGGGCTAGAATAACCAACATTGATGGTTAACATATGTTAAAGTGGCCCTACTTCTTAAGTAAGGTTGATGGATGAGGGCCCAAGATAGAAGGAAAAGTGGAGGGAGGTAAAACCCTAGCCATGTGGCTCTTCTATGGTTTGGCCTCTTTAGTTGGTTTGATTCAAGGTTTAGGTGTAGGATTGGAAGGAGTTAGTTTCACTTTCAAGAATGGGTGAACCAAACTCTAATAAGGGAAGGCACTAAGGTTTTCAAAGGGTTTGGCTGGTGACTTGATTGCTTGTGATGTGATTGCTTTAGTTGGTTGAGAAGGTGAGGGGTTGGTAGAAGTCATGATTAGTTTAAGAAGTGGTGAAAAAGTAGTAGATTGGTTGGTTAAAGGTGTGATAGAAGGTTCAAAATTATTGATGTAAAGGATTCCTAAGTGTTTCCAAAAAGTGGTGTGATCTATGTTTGGCTTTATGGGAAATTTCAATTTTTGCACTAATGTAGAAAAAGGTTTGTGTACTGGTTTTGCTCTATGGGTAGTAGATGCAAAAGATAGACTTGTAGGTTAGGAAAGATGGTTGGTTGATTTTCTAAGGTGAGGGAAGTAAGGTTGAGATAAATGGCTCATCCATGGGAAGTATTGGTAGAAATGCTTCTCCTTTAGGAACAATATCCATAGGAGTAGTGATTTGTTGGGTAGTTGGTAGAGGTGGTGAATCAGGAATGTTTATTTGTCCAGATGTGCTAGTTGAGGTAGTATATGATTATTCTAAATCATTTATGAGGGTAGCTAGGGAGAAAGGAACTTATTTGGTTTGGCTATCAAAAGGAGGGGAAGGTGACTCCATTACCTCGGTAAACAAGGCGAGGGAGGAATGGGTAGATTGGATGATTGGGTCCTCATGGGTAGGTGTATTGCAAACCATGTTGATAGTGTGGGAATCATGAGATAATTTGACCTATGTGTCCTCATTTTTGATAGGGCATGGTTTAGAAAAGGTTTCCTGAAGATGTTAAGAGCTTGATTTTGATGGGCATTAGGGATATCCAACATGAGTTATCCCTTGTAAATAAGGCTTTGGACAACATTTTTAAAGGTATTACATCGGCTAACATCATTTCTAATTACCTAATGAAAGGCACAATGGTCATTATCATTATACCAAGCAGGTGCTAGATGATAAGAATCAAATTGTTGGGGAGGTTTGATGGGCATAAGCTGTATAAGTTTAGCTTTCAATAGATTTTATAGAATAGAGGTGTAAGACTCTCCAAGTGGAGTGAATTATTTTTGGTTGCTTCAATTTGGGTTCCATGAGCTTTGGTTAAAAGGATTGGGAGAGTATTTTTTATTGATATTAGGTGGGTAGCCTTAAGGACAACTGCATTCACAGTCCCCTTGTTCTTAGTCCCAGAGTTAGCTTGATTGCTTATTTTGGAGGAGGAGGCTTCATTGGTTTTGAAGGTGGAGTTTTTGTTTCATAACTTTAGTTGACCCTCATCTATGGATTAGTTATCTATCTTATGTTCCATGGTAAAATCTTCATCAAAATTTATGAATCTTTGGACATGTAATGTAGAAGAGATATGTTTGGTGCAAGCTTGAGAAAAAAGTTCTATAATCTTGGGTTAAGGAAAGGATAATGAAATTTGATTAATCAAACTTAACCAATGGGTGATGAAGTAAGCAGTGAAATCATCATTAAATTGCTTGATAAAATAGAGTTCAGTGATGGAGACCTTGTAAATGTTGATGGAGAAGTGATCCAAGAAGACCTATGCTAGTTGGGTGAAAGAAAAGATGGAATGCTTCGTAAAGGAACTATACTAATTGAGTGCTAGACTAGATAAAGACATGGGTAAGGTTTGGAGGAGAAGGGTATCATCATATGAAATCATGTAGCATGCATGCCTAAAATCCCTAAGGTGCTATTGGGGGTCCTCCTTGCTTTGAAATTTGGTGAATTTTATAAGCTCCCATTGAGGAGGGTAAGGTTTGATAGGAACTAATGGATGAATAGGCTCATTACAAATCTAATAATAGGATAGGATGCTATGAGCCTCTAAAATGGATGAATCAATGTTGGTCATCTTGTCCATGAGCATTTTCATTAGGTCAGTTTGAGGTGGTGCACCAAAAGGATTGTAAGACTATTATTGTGGTTGAGGTTGGACAACATATTGGTAATTGTTTGGTAGTTGAGAGGCTGCCACATATTGGAATGCGGATGCTATAAGTTGGGTAGGGTAGGTGGATGATTGTGGTTGGGTAGTAGGTACATACCTTTATGGGTTAGGGATGTATCCTAGATTGGGTGCAATAGATACCTAGTAAGGGGTTGTTATGGATTGGGCATGTACGGTTGTTGGGTTGGTAACAATAGGGGAATTAGCGACCTTTGTGCTAATAGGGTGTGAAGTAGAAGGGATAATTACCCATAAGCTTGGTAAAGGGGTATTAACCAATGGGTTGGGTTTGATAGAAGAAAGGTTGGTGGTGCTAATGGTAGATGTTCCAACAATAAGTGGGGTGTGATGGGTTGATGTTTGGGTTGTACCCAAGGTAGAGGAGTCATTGGTAGGGGTGAAAGGTGTAAGGGTAGCAGTAGGTTAGATAGGTTATTTTTCAACTATGGTGTCAAAGGGGTTAGTGGAAGAAGATGCCTAGGTGGTTGAAGTTTGGGTAGTGACCATGGTAATAGGAACATCCCCCATAAAGTGGGATGGATGCCATAAGGAGGATCATGAGATAGGGTTGAAACTGGGGCCTGGTGAGGGGATGTATTAAGGTAGTGATGAAGGGAAATTAGGTTGTTATCCAAAAAAGTGGTAAAGTCCATGTATCCTTGGTAAATACCCAAGGAAAAGTATGGCTTCCCAATGGATGGGGTGAATCTTCTACCTCAGAGACGTACTTTATAGATGAGGAGGTAGAGGAGGCTATTTGATTTTGCTCTACTAAGTCTCTTTGTTTTTGGTGAGTGATAACCATACAAGAAAAAGGGGAGAGAAAATAATAACAATTTCACCACTTAAATAAGAAGAAGACAAGAAAATGATCAAAGCAATGAAGACACACACTATGAAGTATGTTTAAGCCTAGAGGTTAGTTTTAATCTCACTTTTGGCTTATGCCTTAGTTTATGAGTATGTATGATAGAATTTGACTTGTAGATAGGGTATTATAGAAGAAATATATGGTTGGTTTTAATTTGTTTAGGTGATTAAAAGAATATATATTGGAATCAATATGTGGCTTGGTATTGGGGCTTACCCCCTCACTTCACGATCTTGTAGTGATAAGAATGTCCGGTGCGTAGCCAATATATATTGATATCTAGAGTTTATACTCAACCAAAGAGGTGAGTTGGTTCTCTCCTTGGTAATTATCAAAGTAGAATTTCTAGGAAAGGGTAAGGTGACCGCTAGGTGATGAAATCCTAGTTGATCCTTGTCTCAAATTGTTTTGATGTTTGATTGATTGTGTGGTTTGGCTAGTGTCTGCATCAAAAATTGGTGCTATGATAAGATTACTATGGTTTAATTCAAAGTGAACTAATGTTAAAATAAAGGAATGGATGTAGTTTATTTTAAGCCTAGAATAGATTTTAGTTTCAATTATGAGCATAGATAGAGAGAAAAGCATACAAATATAAACAAAATGCGAGTAAAGACTCTAGGTTCTACTAGGTGTGCTAGAATGTTTCATGTAAATTTTCACATAAGTTTGAAAGAAAGAGATAAAATAAACTTGATATGGTTATGGTTGAAAAACCTATTTGGTTGTGCACACATTGAATTAGAATATTGTGAAGAGCTCTTCTTTGGCTTGGGAGAAAGACCTATAGAAAATAAATCATTAAAGTAAACTTGTTTGTTAGATAGATAGTTGGGTGGATTACCTAGAAATATCTAGATCCTAAAAGCAAGATCTTCCTTAGGGGTTGTTAATCCACATTTTTTAAACAATCAAGTTGATAAATTGGAAAGAAGGTACTTATATCAATAATCGAAAGGTAATTAAATCAAATACAAGAAAGCTTATTAGAAAAATAGACTAGAAATGATCTAATTAGTGATAGACTATTTAATACTAGTGCTAACAAGTTGGGGTATGCTTAAAAAAATTAGAAGGGGGACTGTGAGTGGTAAAAAACATAGAAAAGTAGATTTGTTTGGGTATAGGTGGGTGAAATCAGATTGCTAGTTTTTATACCATAGGTGATTATCAATGGTTGGGTTGATTGTCGATAGTTAGGCCTGATCATTGATGATTGGGGTCCAATCATCGACAGTTGATTGTGGAATTATAAGTTTGACCAATAGAAGATGATAACATTTTATAAATGAATTATGGGAGTTAGGCATGAGCTAGATTGATTAAAAAATGGAATAAAAGTACATGGATATTAACATATAAGTTCTTGTCTCACTAGAAGTGAGTTGGGTGGGTGGTTGATGAAATTAGCTCTTTGGTGGATTTTGGCTTGATTTTTGTAGAGTAACGATACCTAAAATCTTGGTTGAGAAATGATGATAATTTGGCTCTCAATAAGATGGCTAATAATTCTTAACAACATAAATGGCATTAATTGATCTGATTGACCTAAAAAATAAACTCCTAAATGCCTAAGCTGATAATTATTATAGATCCATTTAACCTCCCAGGTCTCTCTCTTTCTTATAAGAATAAGCAAGAGGTGGAAGTGAAGGTGTAACTAGGTCATCTAGATATAGTTTGTGCATGCAAAGGCTCATAACACAAATTAGACAGGATTATATTTAGAAAAGGGTTAGTAGATCTTGCATACTCTTGGTGAAGAGGTGGATCTTGATCATCGATGGTTAAGGGTTCCCACGATTGATCATCGATGGTCAGGGTCCATAGGAATAGGGTCCTGAAGGTTAAGGTTACTTAGCTACGTGTAACTATGTGCAGATTGGTTAGTTTAAGCTCAATAGGTGTAAGTTATTCCTAAGAGGGTCCAGGGGTACTTCCAAGGCTACTTTGACATTCAAAATCATAGGTGTGTGGATTTCTAGTGTCCACAAAAATATTAAAAGTTAGATCACACCCAAAGACATGATCTATATTTGGCACATCTCCTATCTTCTTTGAAGCTCAAACTCCATAATTGGTCGCATGATAGAACCAAGGTCCATTTAGGTGTGATAGGCCAATAGACTATGATAAGATGTCTTATTATACCATATACCATATAGTGCCACCTAATTTATCACATAATTACCCAATATTCATAGGATATTGATGAATCTATAAGGGGTTCTGAGGAATGGGGACCATGTTGTGGGAAGGTAGGTCCATTTTAATTTTCATGCATATATCCTTCATGGGTCTATTTATGTACTTCTCTTGTTAGCCTAAACTTTGTGTTCATTAATCAAAGTGTCTGAAGTCCTTAGTGTTGATAGTTCTTAAGCTTCATCACTTGTCTAATGTGTCACATTATTGATAAGGATGTGCACACAACCCATGTGGAACCTCACATTCCTTATTTACATCACATTTTCCTTATATTCCCATTTTTGGATATTGATTTTATCTGATCACATCCTTGATCACATCTACCTATTTACTCCTCTTAGTTTATAGTTTGTGAGTTACATTATAATACCTGAGATAGGACCATGTTTTCTTCACAAACATGATTACACCATTTTCTTACCACAACATCTCATTGTCATCCTAGTCATGTCATTAGTTAGTTGTGCTTTCTTACATTATATCATAGAACAAACACTAAGTTTGAATTACCATCTTTTAGAGCTTTGGATTCATCTATCCATCATACTATTGTGTGCTTTTTTATGGATTTCACTTATCTTACATAGGATATTTTACATTCTTACATGTTTTTCTTTATGTATTACTTGATATGTTTGTCTTACATCTTGACTTACATTTAATTTTAACTTATTTATGCTTTCTTCATCTTCATTTGACATAATTTTATTACATCTTGATTTAAATTTAATTTTCAATCATTTTTTATTTCTTTATATTTGATTCGACATGTTTATCTTACATAAGATTATATTTCACTTATATATCTTTTTAAGAGCTTTTTTGCTTTGATATTTCATTTGTCAATTATGTTTTACATGCTTCTCAACATGATTTAGTATGTTCTGCATTATTTTTGTCATTGACATTTTATATGATTCCCAACATGATTTAGTATGTTTTACATTCATTTTCATCATTTATGTTTTACATGCTTACCAATGTGATTTAGTGTGATCATACATTCATTTTTCATCATATTGTCATTTACATTCTTGATATTTTGGTTCTAACCTAGACTTGATAATATTAACTTGCCACTTTTCCTAAGTAATTTAATTAGTTTGTAAGTTATTCATTGCTACTTTATCCATCCTACATATGCACACATTGATTCTATTGTTAGTCTTATATCCATAAGGTTTCTCAAATGTAGGTCTTGTACCCTCCATGATTAAGACTAAGATGTTTGCATGTAGTCATTCAGTGGAAATGTAAGTTAAGGTATGCATATGGCGTCTTTAGTTAATTTCATTAGTTCATTTTTATTTATCTCATTTTCATGTGTTGCTATGTTATTTATTGAATAACCATACCATGTTACAACTATGTGACACATGATGATCTTTGAGTGGGGCATATGTATACATAATATTTTTAATCTTTAATCCTTACTAACACATTATCTCTTGAAGGAACCTATAAAGTTTCAATCTCTCTAAGTGCATGCCTTAAAAGGGTACATTGATAAAGGTGTGGGTAGACCATTGGTCCTTCATAATATTATTTTTCCCTATACCACCACTTGAAACCAACACAATCTCATCCTATATGTTTCCATAAGATTCAACACCTCCCTTACACACTACTCCAAGAAATTCACTACTTCAAATAACGCCTAACTAAGCCAAAACCTCTTTTTCATCCTCCAAACATAGTCAAATGGGGTGACCTTACTTTTGGAAATAAGCATGTCATGGGACTAAGTCAACCCAACCAAATTATTCCAGGACCTAATTACTTTATTTCGTAAACAATTAGGTCAATTGTGTAAGCTAAAACTTCAAAAAGGTTTAGATTTAGATCTAGTTATATAAACACATCCTTCACCCCATTTTCATAGAAGGAGATATATATAATCATTAATTTACACATCTACTAATCCACCATTCTACTTGAAGATTCATTGGTTAGGGTTTCAAACTTCCTTTATAGATAATAATCTTGTCTTGTGGGAAAAGTCTTTTGAATGCATAGGAGAAGTTTTGTAATCTAGAGATGACCTATCTTTGTTATCCTTACAAACCAAAACAACCTATTTCAAAGCACTATTGGCCAAGGGATAGATTGAGGCTTGAAGAGTTCATCTTTAAGGTAATTATTCCTAACTCTTGATCCTTTTTTATTAGTGTATAAATTTTCATGTGTTGGCTTATGAATATATATACCTCTCCATGCATTAGGATTGCCTCTACATTGACTTGAGTAGAGTTCTTTTTATTTTTACTTTTACGTTTATTATCCCCCATTTGTGCCAAAAAGTTGGTGAGAACTAGATTAAATTTACTTTACTTTATCATTTACTTTGTTAGAAACCATAAGAATTAGCTAGGGTAATTATGTGGTATTGCTCAAATAAAGGATTTTGAACCCTCTCTAGTGATATTGTGTGGTAATATACTCCTTAGTTAGGTCTAATAGATCTATATTGGTCATGACCTTGATTGTCTAAATGTACTAATAAGTATAAGGACTAATTTGATTTATCTTCTCTAAGCAAGGATTGATTTCTAGACTAGCTTCACTTTCCTTTGTATAAAGTAGCTACATATCGATGATGAGAATTAGGGATCAATGAAGTTCTAGTGGATGTGAGTGACCCAACCCATGTGAGATAAGAATCCATATTTTCTCCTTAAGATAATTAATATGTAAATATTATCCTTAATACAACATTATTTTGGTACAAACATGCATCCATAAAACTTCAACAAATGATAGGAGGAAAAAAAAGTGTATAAGCTCCTTGACAAGTGAACAATAGATAAAATTAATGTGTCTCAATAAAATTATTTATTGGTGATAAATAGATTAGGTTAATTTTATAAATATACTTATTTGCATTCAAAATTGGGACAAACTCCCACATAGATCATGGAAAAGTGTGAAATTAGAAAATAAAGGCTTGTGAAATCAGGGCATGGTCACACAATGTACCCACAGACAACTTGACCACTTTTGCATTGAATTAAAAAGTGGTCAAGACACTTTTTTGATGGATTACAAAATGGTCAAGGAAACAAGATAATGAAATGGAGATAAAGTGGAACTACAAGGTCACTGGATGATTCCCAAGGTAGAAAATTGTAAGAATTGAAGGTGTTCATAAGGAAATGTATATGACACAAGACTATGAAGGGTAAAATGTGAATGGAAAGTGTACTTAAAAAAGTAATAAAATGAAGCAAATATATCATGTCATGCTAAAGATTCCAAAATTACATGACTTGTATGAAAATTAGGTGTATAAATAATGCCCCAATTTGATGTGTGTGAGTGCATGTGTATAAAAAAAACAAGTAAATACTTGAGAATCACCTAAGAGGTGTTGAATAAAATTTTGTACTTATTAGGATTGAATTAGTCATGCTCCATTTTCATCAACTCAAGTATAATTACAAGAAAACATGAATGTATACAAGTATATGAATATCTTGATCATTTAGTTCAAATATAACCAAACGAAAATAATTTAAAAAAATGAACAATGAAATGAATACAATTCATGATATGTATATAATACTATTGTCTTTAAAAATTTAAAACTAAAACTTAGCCTCAATTTCCATAATCTGGTAATAAAGAAGTTGAAAACTAAAAATTTAAACTAAAAAAACTAGATATTATTGACCCATGCCATCAGGAAAGAATATAATTCCTTTCCAAAGAAATAAACATATGGTATCTGTTACTTATAACATGTAACCTATAAGCTTGTAAATGAAGCTAAAATAAGTTAGATAAATGCCCCATTTTTGAGGTGAGTGATATTCATGCATATCACTCATCTCAAAAACAAATAATTAAATTCACCATGGGTAACATATAGAGTAACCAAATCTATAATAATCATCAAAATAAAATTTGTAAATACATGTATGTAATCATATAAAGATGCGATCATGTAAATTTTAATAGTAATATATAGCCAAATAATATTAGGCCACAAATGAAGTTTTTAAAGTAAGGGTATGAAAATAAATGGAGAGGTAAGATATTTACCTTAATGACACCCTATAAAGAGGGGCAAGTGATATGCTCCACTATAATAATATGCCTCAATATGAATAGTATATAGTAATAAATTTACCTAATATAGTAACCACCATGTGATTAAGATGTTTAAGGATGTCAGGATAAATCCCATAATGATATATGCAATATAGGATCAATAAACACATGAGTGCATCACATAAGTGGTAAGAAAAACAATATTAAAGTTGAGGGAAAAATTATATGACTTGATGTAACCAAAGATAGGGAAAAGCGACATGCTCCATTGTAAAAATAGGCCCATAGAAGGGTGATATATATATAGCCTTGATGTAACCAAAGATAGGGAAAAGTGACATGCTCCAATGTAAAAATAGGCCCATAGAAGGGTGATATATATATATATATATATATATATATATATATATATATATATATATATATATATATATATATATATATATATATATATATATATATATATATATATATATATATATATATATATGCCCTAATAGATGCATAGTGGAACCATGGTGACACATAAAATAAGTATAGTATACTATAAGTAATAACATGCATGATATAGATCATGGCATCAAACATATTATATCAGATACTACAATCAATGAATATAACCATGCATAATCATATAACTATAAAAAACTAATTTTAGTAAAAGACCCTTTTTTATTGTGTCTTTGTCATGATTTATCACACTTGGCTTATTTATATAATTTTGGGTATGTTTATATAATTTATATCCACATTGGACCCTTCACAACCTTTCATAATCTAGATTCCTCTTAAACACCTCAGACTTTTCAAATGTCAGTGCAAATATTCTATTCAGTTATCCTTCATTCAACTTGATATCTATTTTGATCATTTTTTCTTCTAATGTCATAATTGATGTTTTTTTTTAATTATGACCACATCAAAATCATTGATTCATCCATTTTAAACCTCATCTTTTTATGGGTTTTTTTTTTTTACCTTGGGTTGATTTATCATGCCTTTATTTTGGCTTATCATTACATTCTATGGTCAGCCTAAAAGTGTACGTGTACTTAAGAAAGCATATATATAAAATATATCCTATGTCATTACACACCTTAACACCTTTAAATAATTTAGATATATTACAAGACAAGTCTCTCATACACATCTATTGAGTGTTATCAAGAGGTATACAAATTTTGTAACTAATTCTAAAAATTGATCTTATATTGTACTCATCATCAATTCAAGTCTTGTGCCATCACATTTGTACCAAGAGAAGGTCATAACAAAGCATATATTTGCATTTGATTAGTTAGGTAGACGATGCAAATTATTTTCTCTCATTTTGGGTTGGGAATAAATAATAAGATATAGAAATAAATTGAGTCTTGATTATAAGTGTGAACAATATGTTGTTATAACTCGTCAAGAGGGTGCTCGAGACATTGACCTTGCACATTTATATTCTTGCAACATTGTAGTGAAGTAGGGTTACAATAAAGGAGATCAGTTTTTGATAGTTATGCATGTCAATCATATTAAGGTAAACCGTAATTTTTATCATCATATTAAAATGAAGTGACATAAAAAAATTTATCTCTTAAAAATTATTAGAGGACACAATCATAACCTAGGTCACAATCAACCAAAAAGGGTCACAATTGCTAGCTAATACTATCCTAGGTAAAAAATAATGGTCTATTAATTTTGTCTCATTTCAAGAAACATAGTATGATTATTAAAGGATATTTTATGCTTATTTTAGACTTTTTTCAAACATATTTGTCATCTTCATAACCCAAGTACATAAAATTAAGGTATGCATCTCACTTTTTCCATTGTTAATGATCATTTTCAATTACATGATACTTTCAATCATTCTATTTCAATACTATAGGAATAAAAATTATTATAATTTAATACATTTCTATTGATTTTCCTTATGCCATAGTTTTATATAATTATTCATAGTGTAATCTCCAATAAATACATTTAAAAAAACATTTTGGTGAATCTGATACTTACACAACCTTAGGGTTATACTATTTCTTCCTTCACCTCCAAGTGTCTAATTTCACCTTTCAAATATGATTTTTTTAGGTTTTGTGCTCATTTATTTGAATTTGACCCTATGTTATATTTCCCATGCACCTCTTAAATATAATTCCTAGATTTTGGTGAAGCCAATATTCATGACCATCCAAACTTAGGGTTTTATTTCACTTTTCCCTATAGCACATGATTTCACCTTTCAAATTTGATTTTTCTAATCTTGGCTATTCTAATTTATTCTATCCTAGTCTATTATTGTGCTTATTCACCTATCAATTCTATTTATTATATTTTTATGAATCCATCTTATCAACTAATTAGATTTTCATTTTCTTGATCCTCACTTTGTAGGCCCAATTTTCTATAGTTTTTATATGGTTTTTTTTATTTTTGTGTGTTCTTCATTTATTTATAATTAGCTCTATCTTATTTCATATAATTCTAATTATTAATGTTTATTCCAATTAAGAGGGATATATATATATATATATATATATATATATATATATATATATATATATATATATATATATATATATATCCCTACTAGGCAAAGTGCTATATTTAATGTCACTATTATTTATTTTTTTCAACTTCCTTTACTTAAAACTCATGATTATTTAAATTAAAAAAAGGAAATGTTAGTGATATTCCTAATCCTTATTTATTTTTTGATAATATAAATGATGAAAATAGAAATAATAAAACTACATATTATAATCATGACTACGAGAAAATTTAATTTATGATAATCCCAATGTTTTTGATGATATGCATAAGTTTGATGATGAATATTTAAAATCAGTTGAAAGACTTGCTTGATTTAGTTACCTACTTAATAAAAAACTAGAAAACTTATAAAACCTATTGCTCAAGTAAAAATAAGGAAAAAAAAAAATTGGTTAAGGAATATATACATGGGAATGGAAATGTTAGCAATGATCCTTTTAATGTTTCTAGTCTACCTACTAGAGGCTCTCCTTTTACAATAGGTGGTGAAGCTATTGCTCTTAGTGATCTTAATAATACTTTTGTGCCTCCACCTATAACTCCTCATCAGGTTAATATCCATATTCCTACTTTTATTAATTATTATTTAGTACCTCCTACTATTATTATAATATCTTAACCTACTCCTCAAACTTTACCTACTGGTCTTGGTCTTGGTAAAAAAAAATAGAGCATCCATTCACACCAATACTAATCTCACTTTCACATATACACATGACACTAAACCTAAGGATTAATTTAATCAATAATTTATTCAAAATATTCAATTAAAAATTAAAAAACCTACCCAAGGATATCAAAGACATATCCATGTGGTCACTTCTCAAGATATATTACACAACCCATTAGATTATGAGGTCCTCACCTAACCTTTTCCTACTAGTTTTATATTGCCTAAATTTGAAGTTTTTAATGGAAAGGGTGATCTTTCACATCAAATTTAATCTTTATTTTCTTCATGATTTAAATTTTCACACAATTTTATATTACTGACTCATATCTTTACTATAAGTCTTAATGACTATGCCTTGGATTGGTTTTACCCCTTACTAGTCGGTTCCACGTGTCATTTCAATGGTTTGGATGATACTTTCTTAGCTCACTTTTATATCAACATTATCCAAAATGTTATATTTTATTCAAATTTCTCAACTTTAACAAGGACCAAATGATAATTTTAGTGAGTATGTGCTTAAATTAAAAACTATGCATATGAAAATGTCTCATGAAAAACTTAATAATGAGTTAGAAAATCTTATCTCATACTTTACTAAAATATCTCAAAGATAAATTCATGTTTAACATTTATCCATATTTTGATGAACTTTGATATATGGTTCTAGTGGCCCTTTTATAGGCCCACATGCTCAACTATGGGTCTAGTGGCCCTACCTATACCAACTCCAAATATCAAGTTAAATCAACATATAAATCTAAGGCCAATGATTATCCTAATTTTCAAGCTAAGAATGAGGCATAAAAAATTAATAGATACAATATTTCAATTGCATGACAAACTTATTCTTCCTTCTAGAGTTACTAGATAGTTTATGAGGTTATCCAAGCCTCCTCACCAATTTATTAAATGGTTTCTTGAATGTAACTTGATATATTTACCTACTTAGCATGAGTTAAATACATCTTGACATTTTCCTATAAATAATATGTGAATGCATATTGTGAATATTTTATATATTTAGGACATACTACTACATATGCTATACATTGAGATATAAGATAAAATAACTAATCAAAATTAATGTTATTTAAGTGGAAGGACAATACTACATTGAGTGAATCAATTACTATACTAAATAAATGATGTAAAATATTCAAAAATTCACTTATAAATCATGATTCTCCAAATCAAGGCAATGTTCAAATTGAATTACCTACACATCAACCAATTATTTATAATGAACATATATTAGATGGTATTATAGGAATAGTCATTGGTTTATGAAATAAATCTTTATCCATTAAATTTTATAACCACAATATTCTAATTGATGATACTAATATTTTTCCACTATCTATATATGATTTTATCAATTCATGTCATACAATTACATGTGGAATTATGATAGACAATCATTCAAGTGAAAAATTATGTATGATTTTATTCATTTCTAGTAGAGGATATACTAAAGGAGAATTAATTGATAAAACCATGGTTCTTAATATTTATGATGGTGTCATGTGAATATCTATTGGCGGTATCACATTACCAATCTTTGTAGGTTATAAGAATATTTTAGTATTGTTTTATGTTTTGCATATTAATGAGACATATGATATATTAATTAGATTCCCATAGTTAAATCAAATGAGACCTATCCATTCCACATTACACCAGTGCCTTAAGTTTGTGCATGATATATATATATATATATATATATACATATACACACATATATATATACATACATACCATTCATGGAAAACATTATGAGTTAAACATCTAACATAGAAAAAAAACATGAGTTAGTACTCGAAGCACTTCATAAGACAACATAATTACAATAAATTATTGGAGAGAAAAAGTAGAATCAGGGTAATGTATCTCAATATAAATAACTAGAAAAAAATAAAAATAATAACTCACAATAATAAGGGCATAATAGGTAAAATTCACTTAATATGATTACAAGAAAATCAAAATACTATAAATATATGATTGGATCACTTCAAGGGGGAAATGTCCACAATCTGGAAATAATAATATAATGTGTAATATGATCCTACAATACTAGCCATTACCTTTTATAAATCTCCTAATAAGGCTTTAGATTTTGAACCCAAATTTTGGCTAATTTTAATTAAACACAAGCATCTATGAATTTAAGGTGCATAAGGCACTTTTTGAGTAAGTCTAGCAGTGCATAACACTATGTAAATAGGAAGTAGCATGTAAAAATAGTATAAATAATTTCATATATAAGTTATAGTTCCTATACAAAGTTTTAGGGGAGGATCAAAAATTATTTTGGTGAAGTATGGTGGCACACATATAGAGGTAAAAATTCATTAGTAAAATAGGGGTAGAATCTTCAAATAACCAAAGAATGCAAAAGGTAGAGAGTTGGCTAGTAGAAACTATCAACATGCATGAAGTAGGAGGATAAAAAACTATAAAACACAAGCACTTAAAAATGGAAATTTGTTATAATAAAGCCTATAATTATAAGGATAAAATATTTTATTTCAATGGCATGGAGTAAACCCTAGCTATTACTTAACACACATTTTATGAAAGCCATTAGAGATAATCTAGCTTGATGAGATGCATTGCACAAAAAGGTGTGTCTTGTGCCTATAAATTAATAAATTGTATGTTTTTTTATATTTTAAACATGTTATAATAAATTAGACCAAAAATTTTAATAACTCATATTGTTATCTTCATTACTTAATTTAATATATCATGGAAATGAACAATATTGTAATAATACATGCTCTATAAATGCAAGTCACTTAATATAATATGGAGTTTGAGTTGAATATCTCATAACTTATGTGATGCATAAATATTGAGGAAAATTATACAAATCCATAATTATCTAAATTCCAATCCTTGACTGATCATAATCACTAACTCTGACTTGTTCTTGATTATCCTTGTATCATACTAGTTCTCCCCCTCTTTAAATTGTACTTGATGGTATTGTTACTTGGTTTCTTATCCTTAAGATTATTTAGGATTTATTTATATTATTATAATTATCACATGACTCACACCTTCATTCCATATTTCATAACATTCATTTTCTTAACAAACTTGATCTTATACCTTCATTAGTTTTCACTAGGCCACCACCTTATAGCTTGTATGCTTTAATTCTTGGTTTAGGATTAAAGGAGTAAATATTTGGTTCTAGATATTATTTAATGACATTATCACACCTTATTTATTACCTTTAAAGGGATCAATCACTCTATTTCACCCCTTTTGTACCTTAAGGTCACAATGCTTAAACAAGGCTTATATCCTTTTTCTTAGCCTTTTTCCTTTGTTTGCCAAATATGTCAAATCTCATAGAGAAATAAAAAAAACTTTGGAGCAATCTATATTCTCTTTAATCTTCCCATGAAGTTATAATTATCAAATAATTACCTATCTAATGCTTCCTTAAATAATTACCCCTCTTTTAGGCCTATTTAGCCCTCTTTTCTTGACTTAGTCCTAGAAGTTCATATAGACCATAATTTTTCACTCTAGAAACACTTGGATATCTTAAAACATGATTAGGTGAGAAAAATACAAAGTTTGGTTTTATTTATGGTGGGAACTCCTTGTATCAATGAAACCCTAATCTAGGGTTTCCTTACCCCTATATAGGCTTGAGAGCCTTTAAAATTACATATATTGAGTTTGAACCAGTTTCAAAAGGTGAAACTTACATAATTAGGTTTTTTTTTTTTACCTCTATAAACTTTTCTAATAGGTGGAAACCTTCATCTCAACTATTTCATGCTCACCAAATCAAAATCCTAGTTGACTTTGAGTAATTGTTAATTATACAAGGTAATATAAGGTCACAAAATACCACTTTACCAAGATTTAAGACATTACATAGGTCTATTTTGGTTATGTTCATCCTTAAAAATGTACTAGACACCTTGTTATTCTTTTTTATACTCAATAATATACAATTTGTAGAAAACTACTCTTTACAAGACTATGTATAGTGTCCTTAGGCTTGTGGCCATTCAAGACTATAAAACTCTCTCTAGGGTCATTCTTTAATTGGTATCCTCATTCTTGTGTCAATATTATATCATCATGAAACCTAAAAAAACATTCTTCTTATAAGCTCAACATTTCCAAGCCCCAATGTAGGACTGTCTGCTAACTCATAACATTATTTGTAACCAGTCAATTCCAATATTGTTTATAAAAGGATTGTTTTAGGTTTTTAATCCACCATAAAAAATTTAGGATATTTTTTTACCAAATACCTCCACCCAAAACTTTCATTCTTCATACTATCCATGAGGAATTTAACCTACAGTAGGGTCTCTTTTGCTTGTGTACGAAGGTCTATTTGTACCAACAGGGTTTATGATTTTTAAGTAGTGTTTAGTTTTATACAATATGAGCACCACATGTTGTTCATCCACTATATACTAAACCTACTATCCTCACTATCTCCATACCCAAACAAGGTTACACTTACATCTCAAGAATGCCTAACTACTTGCAAAAATTAGACTATCAACACTATGAATAATTGTTTCTAAAACAAGAATTACTTCTTTTAAGTTTTTAACACATATTGATTTATTTTATTTGATACTCAAGGATCCCTTGACACTTTCACATAAATTTCCACAAGTAATACTTTTTTATTTATTCTCAAACAAGGTTCCAATAAGTCTTTCTTGACTGTGTTCAAAAGTCCTTCCCCAGACCTGTAGACACACTCATAGAATCCTAGCATATGTATTTCCTTGAAGGATTAACTAAAAAATGTACACACACACACACACACACACACACACACACACACACACACACACACACACACACACACACACACACACACACACACACACACACACACACACACACACACACACACACACACACACACACACACACACACACACACACACACACACACGCACACACACACACACACACACAAAATATTCCATAAAACTTATATAGGTAAAAAACCATAAACACTTAACTTTATTCATTGACTTAACAATCATCAAAATATAGTCTATGCATAGATTTGATTATCCTTTAAAACAATTTTAATCTTTGTCCATTATTTACTTTCCTACCTCTCTTTTGAGATAACCTACTCTCCCTTATTCTTCTACTATTA
The DNA here is from genome assembly GCA_037957365.1 of Torreya grandis. Lineage (NCBI taxonomy): Eukaryota > Viridiplantae > Streptophyta > Pinopsida > Cupressales > Taxaceae > Torreya > Torreya grandis. The sequence continues at coordinate 374,297 of JARHVA010008824.1, read as the reverse complement.
TATCCTATATTCACTCTCTCTTATACCTTGAACTATATTGTATTTATTCCTCTTATTCCTCATGCAAACAAATTCTTATTTTCTTGCACTCCTACATTGGTTTTAGAGGTGTTTACCAAAACAAGAATTCACCACCTTTTCAAAATGACATGATATTAGCATATGAACCACTACATAATACAATTTAAATACCATTTAACTCCCTTCCTAACTTTTTATTCCCTCATTAGACTCTTAGGACCCTTTTTTGCTTGTTCTTCCTATTTGAAAATTCAAATTACTATTTGTGAGGGAAAACACCCAATTCAAATTCTAAGCCATCTCACGGCTTCCTAAGAACCTTAGGACCTTTTTGAGACATCTTAACATGTAATTTAACCTTGAACACTAATTTTTTTCTAATTTGACTTGATGCTCTTGCATCATACTCCCAAAGAGGGAGAAAAATAAAATTCCACCTTCTTCCTCTTTTTCCAATTATGCTTCACTTGTCTTTCTTTTCTATCTTCTTCATGTTTTTTCTCAAGTCCAACTTGTCCAATTTTGTTCTTCTTTGTCTTATTCATTATATTCCTTACTTTCTTCTTCCATTTATTTCTTCTCAACTCTTTCTCTACTATTATTATCCACATTTCCACTTCTTGTTAAATCAATCCATGAGTCTCATACTCTTCTTCATCCTCTTTCTCTACTGCACCTACATATACAACATCATTCACATGCATTTCATGGACGTCATGATGCCTAATTTCCTCTTCAATCATTTCTAGAGCTTGTATGCTTTATTTATTTTTCATCCGAGCTATATTTTTTTAATATTAGCTTGTTTATCTTCCTCCATTAGCTTATATCTTAGATGCCCATACTGTAAACTTGTTCCATCCTTTTCCTCATGGTTTTGTCCTCCCACTTTAGCTTCTATATCATCATATAAACATGTATTTTGATTTCCTTACCTTGATGTCATCTGATTCTCATTTCCATGCTTGTTCATGAGTGTTTGTAATTCATCTTCTTCCTTATTCATTTACTTGTGATCTTTAACCTCTTGTTGTTCCATACCTACAATATTAATCTCATTATTACTTACCATTCCTTATTCAAGAGTCTTGTTCACTACTTAATAGCTGCCATTTTCTAAACCATTCAATCCTTCTTCATTTGATCCTTCTTTGAGATAATTATTGAGCTTACCTTGATGACTTACACCTGTATGTAGTCATTCCAATAGACTAAAGTATGTTTCCAACATTTTCAATTCTTATTGCAACTTTAGTGCATCTATTTCTACAACATCTTCATCAAACCTTGGTTCACTTTGCTCTTCTCTTGCTTGGGCAACTTATTCTTTATATTCTCCTTAGATTCCCTAATTTATGATAGTCATGTCAATCTCCTCATGTTGCATACCTTACTTCTCAAGCACTTTTTGAGGTGCTTCATTTTCACCTTTCTTTGCTACACATTCATTCATCAATGCCATTATTTCCATGTACAAAAAGCCTTCCTCATTGGAAACAATTTCAAACATATCATCATATAAAAAATTTGAAAACACATACTTCAAACACTTATCTTATCTTATGTACTCATATGGCTTTACCTTCATCTCATTAGCTTCTTTTGTATGAACCATCTCTCTTGCTTTCTTTGTAGATTTAATATATTCTTCAATATTCATGCTTGTTTGGATTACACTTGAATTATGATCCTCTTGTACTCTTATCATGTTTTTTATCACCCATTTACTACCTTGCACCTTTTTGTTCTACCACTTGATTCTCATTGTATCACTCTCATGCCTCATGCCTTGGTTATCTATCATGCCTTCTTGGTGTGCTTTACCATTTGTATTTTGATTCCACACTTGTGCTTGTTTTCTACCTATACTTTTGCCTTGTTTGACCTCTTGTTTGAGGTTAATCTCTTCCTTATCTTTACCTACTTATTTTAGCCACTTAAGCCATATATGCCTAATCCCTTATTCTCTCCTTGAGAGTTGTAATTTTCCCTTATTTTACTCAACCTGCATATCATCCTTTTCTTCATCATAGATGCAATCAAAATCAACATTTAGACATTCATTTACCTTCAATGGAAATTGATGCAATCTTATCTCTTCTTCCATATCTTCTTGGGTGACATTCATGCCTTCTTGGGTGAGCTTATTATCTTCTTGGTGCACCATCTCCTTTATGTTAGTTGCTATTGATGGAAATAAATCATATAACTCCTCTTTCTCTACATATTCTTCATGTGGAATGTCTTAAATCTTAAACATTTTGGCTTTGTCAAGAGGTTATTTCTATTTGTCATCCTCTTACCACTTTATGGGTGATATTCTTGACCCATTATTCATAGAATTTGAAGATTTATGCTTGGAATTATCTAATTTATTCTTCATGCTTGCATACACAATCTTGAAAGAAATGTTAACATATAAAATGAAAGACCACATAGTCTCTTTGAATGTCTTTAGCATAGACATTGTCCATCTTCTCTTCTTTTTTTCACCCTCATATGCTCTTATTAGCACTTATTTCTCATTATTATTCTCTTCAATGATAAATTTCTTGTTAATCTCTATTTATTTTTTCTCACTTAGCAACATATCCCTTATCATGCCTATTTGGGTTTCCTTCTCTCTCTTCTTATCATTCTTTAAGACACCTTTCTTGTGCCTTCTTATTTTCACAAGTGACTCTAGTGACCACTTTAACTTTATTTTCAAATTATATCTAGTCCATTGGCTTTCTTATTATATTATTGTCTTCATCATTAGCTCTATCTTTTCTATACCTATCCATAATTATCTTCTTATGTCTTCCACTTCTCTTTCTATATCCATCTTCTTCATTTATCTTGTTTGCTATGACTATTTAGACCTTTCTCTTAGAAAGTTTATCAAAATTTCATCTTAGACTTATTTTGGGAATTTCCTCTTCTTTTAGTCCTTTATATAGGATCTCTTCTTAACTCCCTTTAATCTCTTTTTGCGTCTTCTTTCTTCTTTCTTCTCTCTTGGAGCTTCAATGCTCTCTTTTCCCTCTATCTTTTCTTGACTAGCTTCTTGCCCTTCTCAAAGGACTTTGTGGATATTTTTTTCTCTCTAATAAATTTAATATAACATTATAATAACCTTAATATATCATACCTACAACCTTATTCTTACTTAATTCCCTATAAGGTGTCATCTTATGCATACCTCCTAGCATTATGCATTAATCATAAATCAACAACTTGTAAAGGATTAAAAAAAATATCAATCTTACCTTGATATGATACCAAATGATGTATATATATTTAGGAGAAGTATAAAAATCCATCATTATCTAAATTCTAATCCTTGACTAATCACAATCACTAACTCTAACTTATTCTTGATTATCCTTGCATCATACTAGTTCTCCCCCTGTTTGCATTGTACTTGATGGTATTATTATTTAGTTATTGATCCTTATTTAGGTTTTATTTATATTATTATACCTATAAAATAACTCAAACCTTCATTCCATTTTTCATAACATTCATTTTCTTAACAAACTTGATCTTATACCTTCATTAGTTTTCACTAGGCTACCACCTTATAGCTTGTATGCTTCAAATCTTTGTTTAGGATTAAAGGAGTAAATATTTAGTTCTATATAGTCCTTAACAACCTTATAAAACTTTATTTATTCCCTTTTAAGGGCTCAATCACTCTATTCCACCCATTTGGTACCTCAAGGTCACAATGCTTAAACAAGGCTTGTAGTCCTTTTCTTAGCCTTTTTCCTTTATTTTGTCAAATATGTCATATATAATAGACAAATAAAAACACTTTAGAGCACCATCTATGCTCTTTACTCTTCCCATGAATTTATATGAACCAACACCTTACCTATTTGACACTTCTTTAAGTAATTACCCCTCTTTTAGGCCTATTTATCCCTCTTTTCTTGACTCACTCCTAGAAGTCTATACATACCATACTTTTTCACTCCAAAAACATTTGAATCTATTCAAATTGGTTTGGGTGAGAAAAACTAAAAAGAGTGTTTTTTTGATGGTGTGAACTCCTTGTATCAGCCAAACCCTAATCTAGGGTTTCTTTACCCCTATATAGGCCTGAGAGCCTTTAAAATTACATATGTTGAGTTCAAACTAGTTTTAAAATGTGAAAATTACATTCTTGGGTCTATTTTGACCTCTATCAACTTTTCTAATAGGTGTAAACCTTCATCTTAGCTATTTCATGCTTACCAAATCAAAATCCTAGTTGATTATGAGTAATTATCGACTATGCAAGGTAGTATAAGGTCATATAATGCCACTTTAATAGGTTTTAAGACTTTCAATAGGTCTATTTTGGTCATGTTAGTCCTTATAAATGTACTAGACACCTTGGTATTCTTTTTTATACTCAATAACATACAAGTTATAGGAAACTACTCTATATAAGACTGTGTATAATGTCCTTAGGTCTGTGGTCATTAAAAACTATAAAAATCTCTCTAGGTTCATTATTTAATTGGTACCCTCATTATTGTGTCAATATTCCATCACCATAAAACCTATCAAAGCATGCTTCTCATAATTTCAATATTTCTAAGTCCCAATATAGGATTGTCTACTAACACAAAATATTGTTTGTAACCAGTCAGTTCCAAGATTATTTACAAAAGGATTATTTTAGGTGCTTAATCCATTGTTAACATGTTAGGGTATTATTTTACCAAATAACTCTACCCATGACTTTAATTATTCATACCATCTCTAGGGCATTGAACCTATAACAGGGACTAATTTTCCTATGTACAGAGGTAGGTTTGTACCAATAAGGTTTATGCTTTCTAAGTAGTTTTTAGTCTTATAAAATTTGAGCACCACATGTAAATCATCCAATAAATAATCAAATTATTATCCTCAATGTATCCATCACAAAACAAGGTTACACTTATGTCTCAAGAATTCCTAACTAATTGCACACATTAAACTATCAAAACTATGAACAGGGGTTTCCAAAACAAGAATTACTTCCTTTGAGTTTTTAACACATCTTGATTTTTTTTCTTTGATACTCAGGGGTCCTTTTACACTTTCACAAATATTTCCACAATTAATACTTGTTTATTTATTCTCAAAAAAGGTTCCAATCACTCTTTCTTGACTGTATTCAACAGTCCTTCCCCAAACCTACACACACACACACAAAATCCCATCATATGTATTGATTTGAAGGCTTAAATAAATAATGAAAAAATATATAAATAATATTCCATAAAACTTACAAAAGGAAAAACACCATAATCACTTATCTTTATTCATTGACTTAATATTCATCAAAATACAGTCTAGGCATAGATTTGATTGTCCTTCAAGAGGGTTTGAATCTTTATCCATTCTTTTCTTTCCTCCCTCTATTTTTAGATCACCTAATCTCATTTATTATTCTCCTATTTTATCCTATATTTAGTCTCTCTTCTACCTCAAATTATCTTGTATTCACTCCTCTTATTCTTCATGAAAATAAACTTCCTATTTTCTTATACTCCTACATTGGTTTTGGAGGTGGTTACCAAAACAAGAATTCACCACCTTTTCAAAATAACATTACATTAGTATATGAATCAATAAATAAGACAATTTAAAGACCAATTAATTCCCTTCCTAACCTTTTATTCCCTCATTAGAGTCTTAGGAGCCTTTTTTGCTTGTTCTTTCTATTTGAAAATTTAAATTATAATATTGGAGGTAACACCCCCAATTCAAATTATAAGCCATTTCATGGCTTCCTAAGAACCTTAGGACCATTTTTAGACCTATTAGCATGTACTTGAACCTTGAACACTAACAATTTGCTAATTTGACTTGATGCTCCTCCATCATTATGTTTTACCCTTTTTTATAAAACACATAAAATGTATTATGTGATTATAGGTTTAGAAATAGAGAATATAAAAATGCTAAATATGTACAATAATTAACAATTCTATTTTTCACAATTTTATAAATATGAAAAACTTGTATTTTATGAAAGCACTAGGTGGAAATTATAATTACCTCAAACACATATTTTTTTGACTATTTTTAATAGTTGATGGTGGAAATAATAAAAATAGAATATTTTGCATGATTAGGATCAAGAACATAATTATAAATTACCTATGGATATGTCTACTACAAGTGAACACCAATTAGTCCACTCAATTCTGTTGACCATGGAATTTTCCTTGTTGAGTGACAAAGGATGTTGGAAAAAATAATATTGTAATAGCGATAGATCAAGGATAGAAGTAGAGAATACATATAGAAAAGAATATTGTAAGTGGACACCAATGTAGGCTTCTTGATTACATTAACCGTAAACTTACCCCAATTGACTATGATGAAAAATTTATTGTTGAAACTCTTGTGCCTATGTCTACTAAGAAGTCATATATATATATATATATATATATATATATACATATATATATATATATACATATATATATATATATATATACATATATATATATATACATATATATATATATACATATATATATATACATATATATATATATACATACATATATATATATATACATATATATATATATATACATATATATATATATATACATATATATATATACATATATATATATATACATATATATATATATACATATATATATACATATATATATACATATACACACACACACACACACACACACACACACACATATATATCACTTCTGATTATGTTGCACAAAATTCATTATTTATATTATATTATATTTTAAATCCCAAGGGCACTTTGATAACCTTGAAACATGCAAAAATTATGGGATTATAATGGGCTGATCTGACCCCAATCACTCCATTTATTATTGATTTCTCCCTATGTATCTAAGACCCCAAAGATGGAAATCAAGCCCATGTAGTTCTCCCACCTAGAGTGAATGTGAAATTATGCTTCTTGACTATATGTATGTAGCTAGAAAATGGATTTGATAGTTGAAAATGATAGCCATTGACATGATTTAAAATTCTCTTGAATTGGATTATGGATTCTCCTTATCAGTGACCTTGAATTTGGAGAGACTAGGGTATATTGGCTCAATGTGAAATAGTGTGTAAGCTTTGAAGAAGTGAATACATGATGCATAACATCACTAGGTAGTTTGAGTGTTAATATGTTTTATAGTGTCATTTTGACCATATTTGGTATTTTTTGGGTGTGATGGGTATTTTATGTTCACTTATAATGTTTAGGAGTCCTTAGATGTCTTATAATGGTGTGTTATTTACTTATATAGGTTTTCTTGCCAAAATCAAGAATTTGAAAATTTGACTATGCTTTAGAGTGGTGTTTTGAGTCTTTGGTGAAATATAAAGGTTTTTAGATGTTTTAAAATGTAATATATGGTCCTATAGATGTGTATAAGGTTTTCTCAATGTATAAGTCATGGTCATGAACCATAGGAGTTAAGAAAAGACAAATTGTAACTTCTAATTGCATGGAGTTGGTAAGAATAAGGAGTTTATTTATATGTTTGGCATAATAAGAAGATGGGTAAATACTTGTATAAGATTATATAATGGTATAAAAGTAGATTTAGGTTATTAGGTGTAGGTAGGTTTGAATAAAAGAGGGAAAGATAGATAAAAATGAAGAAGAACTGTATTATCCATGATGGATGTTGGTATGATAGTGAGTTAAGTACATAAATATTATCATGAGATCAATAAAAAGATGTGTGTTTTGGTGTGATAAACCTCTTTATAATTTTTATTGATTAGTCTAAATTATTTTGGGTACCTTGGAGGCCTTTAAGAAGTGTTATTGTATAACTTATAGGTTTGTGTTATTATAGTTAGATAGAGTGTTAATTTCATATGTAGTGAAGATTTTTTTTGAAATAATATCTAGTTTGAGAATGACTTAGAAGTTTTTAAAAGTTTATTCCATAATTAGTTCTTCCATTGTAGTGTGATAAAGTTGAAGCCTTTTTGGAGGCTCCCTAGTCTAGGAAACTTGTAGCAGACTGTCGTAGTCTAGGTAAAGGTGAAGGTTTTCATGGTTTGGAGTCTGGTTAAGGCTCAATTTCAAGTTATGGAGTTATAATATGATTATATAGACCCTAAAATGGTATTATGCCCCTTTAGAGATTCAAATTCTAAGTATAATTGCAAGAGATAACAAATAACTATCACATAGTCTTATAAAGAACTCAAAAAACCTATAATTTGGCTTGTTGGATATGTTTGGAGGTTGGAAAAGAGAAAATAGTGGTTTTAAGAGTTTAAGATATGTTGGGAAGACATTTTATAGGTGTTTTAAGTTTTTTTAGTGTCTTAAAACTCAAAATTTACCTTTTTCTATGCTTTTGGCCTACACAAGTCTGTGTCAAGACTAGACTAAGGTTTCAAGTAGGAAACTCCCATAATTTGAGTTTTAACCTATCAAATTTCATTAAACTTGGTAATATAATGTGTTTTGATGTAATATATAGGATTAATGAGGTTTTTAGTTTATATTTGACTATATTATATGGTATCTAATACTATGTGTTTTATTAAGCCTAAAAGAGACCTAATAGAGAGAAAGGGGTGTTGAGTTAGGCGGTATAAATTGATAATTATACCATGAATCTTTGCATGAAAACATGGCTACAAGGAACTAGTGAAGAAAGAAAAAAGAGAGGTATGTTTGAAAGTTATATCTTGAATATTTTGCATGGTGATTATATGTCTATGAGAGTTGAAAGGGGAAGGTTTAGGGCCATATGAGGCCATGAGAAAAGATAAATAAATTTGGATATTTGTTTTAGGATTTCAAGCCTATGGACCTACATCAAATAAAAAGTTTGACTTGAGAATGAAACAATGAAAGTTATGAATGAGAGGTTGGTGTTTGAGGAGGTGAGATTGCATATTAGAGGTGGAGAGATTATGGGTTATATGTATTAAAGAGATAGGAATAGGACTATATAAATAAAAAGGCTTGGTATCCTAGTGAGATAAAGAGTGATCAAGAGGCTTCAAGAATATTACAACCAATTACCTACATGACAAAACCAAGTTAGAGATTAGAATAATGATCAAATAGAGAAATCAGAGCCATAAGATTGTAAATAAGGTTGTATCCATTAAAACACTACATCAATACATAGTGCGTAGCAAGTGGATATAATAAATGACCTTTGATGTGTATAGGTGAACATTTTGAGAATTTATTTTAGAAACTTATGAAACATGTAGGAAGAATGATTTGAATTTTTGAAACTATCCATTATTTGTCATGGGGCTTAACTAACCTAAATTGACAAGAGCATGATAGTGATCATGGATACCTAGGGTGGAATTGCCCTAAAATATCAAGGATACTTGTCCTAAATTGGAGATGGTCTAAGGGTGAATTTAAATAGTTTGAGTATTTAACATCAAATTTTTTGAGTAGTAGTAATGGAAATTAAAGGGTTGATCTTGCATATAGATAAAAGGCTTAGAGGAATGAAAAATAAGAGTCATATATTTTTGTATAAGTCACATGGTTTAGGATTTGTCAAGAATAAACATTGTTAAGTAATCATGAGCACATATATGTGTATATAGTTACCCATTGTTTATTCTAATAATGAAATTTCTAGAGTAGGCAAATAAAATTGAACCTGAGTGTGTATAACACACTTTGTATTTAAGAGGATACTTAAATTGTGTTGGGAAATAAAATTTATAAAATCTTTCAAAAACACATGAATTAGTCATTTAAAAAAAATTAAAGGTTTAAATTGAAAATTGAAAAGGGAGAAAGGAAGGAATACACCTGCATGGAGATGAAACCAAATTTATCTGTAATCTATAATTGATGATGGATAACTACATCCCATTGTTTAAGCACTTAGATATTCTAAACCAATGGTGAATTGAGAGTGACCAAGTCCCAATTTTGAATAATTAAGAAATATCTTTAGTTGGAAGGATGCATTATTCTAACTCTTGTGAATGGGGAATAGTACCTAACATATGAATCTAAAAATTTGGAACCATGATATGTTTACTAGAAGTGATGCCAAGGTTATTGAGTATCACTAGACTCGAATATACATCACTCACAATATAATTTGGAACCACATAATGGATTCTCTAGAAGTAATGTCATGGCCATTAAATGCAATTGAACCTCAATATACATTACCTACAATAGATTTGATTCACACTACTAAAAAATGATATAGATTATATTTTCATAATATAAAGAGAACAGATATTATTAATTCCCCTATCATGACCTCATTTCTCATACATTTATTTTGAAATTAATATTTATCCCCATAAAGATGGTCACTTTGAACTTTAAAACATGTGCATAAACAAGTATCATGCCTTTTGAACTTTGAAATGGTGCTTTTTAACTCTAAATTTTTGAACTTTGAATAATCATAAGCATGAATGAGTATCATGCCCCATAAATTTATGCCAATTATAAATAATGATATATACCTATATTCTCAATTATAGCTATGTTTGCAACATGTAACTTTTATCTTGTAACTATTATTCAAGTGTGTAAAAATATATAATTTGAGTCTTTGAAAAGTGAGTGCATATGGTGCCTATTATTCAAGAAAGTAAAAAACATTTAAGGATCATAAAATAAGTAAAAACTAGTCTATTTCATCCTTGTGTATCAATGTTATGCTATATAAAAGTAGTCTATCCACATAGCATAATGTAAAATATGAGAAAATATCAAGAAATTTGTGATATATGTAGCTCAATATTGTATTTGAGGTCATAGAAATATGTAACTTATTATAATGTATCTTGTATATTTAGTTGCCCCCAACATAGACATAGCCATTGGGTAGAAGGGAGTCTGGTATCTAAGAATCTATGTATAATGTATGTCCTTCATCACACTCATATACTATGAGAAATGCATGTGTTTGAAAATAATAATATACTATATACCAAAATATATGAGAAATAATATATGTAAAGAAGTAAACTAACATCTTATGTCATGCTTAGGGCTTGATTTTTTATTATTTGAAAATATTTTGAATGTTTTGTATTTTTTCAATATTTTATTTTTTAGATTTTTGGGATTTTTATTTTTTATTTTTTAATGGAACCTTGTTTATGATCCCATCAGTGGGAAGAGCATGGTGTGTGCTTGGATAATAGATGTTTAAAATGAATTTTCATTTACAAAAAGTGATATATATATATATATATATATATATATATATATATATATATATATATATATATATATATATATATATATATATATATATATATATATATATAGGTCTATTTGAATTAGAAAATGCATTAAGTGATGTAATGTAACTATCATGGTCATTATTAATAGAATCTACTACCACATGTGTGAATTGAGAAGGTGTAGGATTAATGGAGTTTATTGTCTAATAGGATAAGGTATCATTGTATTTGTTCATTGTGGAACATGTTGAATTGTTTGAGGTGATAACTTAGGATAAATTGAAGAATATTTATATGTATTTGAAACTTGTGTAGCTCTTTGATATGAAGCTTGATATTTAGGATTGTGTACTACTTTATTTTTAATGTAATATATATAAATATTAGGTATAGGTGTAATAATTGATTCTAAATTATGATCTTCAATGGGTGCATTAATTATCTTAGAATTTCACTTTTGAGTGTCATATTGAATTTTTATGGGGCTCTTGAATAGGTTCCAAAACCAACTGTGGTGGTCCTAGGGGAGGTAGAGAAGTTATTATTGATTATAGACGGTACTCATATAAAATTCATTAAAATTTGACTATTTGATTATAATGAATGTATTTGAGATATATATTTACTATAGATGGTACTTCATGGAGATTTTGTATTTAATGGTGTCCTAATAACATATTTAAGACCCCTATGCTTGGTAAGACTATATATGGAGCAACCATTTTTTCCAAACTAACTTAGAGAGGTAGCACTATATGCCCAAGGGTGTTTTATGCATGTCCATCAAAATTTTTAACTACTCTTGATGTATCTTATAAATCTTACTATGTGTATCCAATACCATGAAGTAGTGTCATTGTATATGCATTTTTTCCTGAGACATTGTCAATCATGACACTATGTATAGGCTACCTGTTAATATAGGCACAATAAAAAAATGCATGTCGATTTGAATCATAATCATTGATTTTAGTGTCATCAAATGTTATCATAGGACATTATGTAGATGTTATTGTAAATGTACCAATAATTTTATCTATTGGATGCTCATATGTCTTAGGATAAAGATGCAAATTGTATGCATGATTTAATTTTGAATTGTATATATTTTATGTTGAACCATGATTTGGAAAAAATGATTATGGATATTTTAAGCTTTGCATTGCCATTTTGTTATGGTCTAACTTTCTTTGTGGGTATGCTTAGTTCAATAATATTATCATTGACAAGATATTTTGTATTATGCCTTAGCCTATAACACTTATTTGTAGAACTCCCAATACATCTATGATAGTCAAAATATTCATTAATGTCGAGCCCTTAGGTTGAGGTTTGGTCAAATCAATCTCAAATGGATGAGGAAGAGATATGAGATTGCAATTAATTAGTCTATATAACAAAATATGAGGAGGTTATGGTAACCTTGTAAATTATCTCCTTGGTGGAGTTGTCAATTGAATATTATTTGATAGTTGTGATAATTCATTAACTTTTAGTTATGATTAATTACTACTTTCATTAGATTTGAATTTATAGTTTTTATTATTTTAAAACTTGACATTTGAAGTAGATGGAACACTTGGTGCATAGTTTAGTTTCTTCAATACTATGAGATTGACTTCTCTTTATTTTATTGAGTAGAATATCTCATCAAAATATTTGAAATTATCAAACATGATGGACTCATGGAGTGGTTCTAGCAATATTTAGGTGAAAATATATTATAATTCATTATCTACCATATAATTTTTCATCTTAGCTAGCATAGTTTTGTATTGAAGCACATATTCACTAATTGGATCGTTTGACCCTTGATTAAGTTTTGAAATTTATTTATATACTATATTTTCACCAATGTTGATAGAAAATTATGCTCAAAATTTATCTTCTAAATGATTGAATGTTATAATTAATTGAATGGGGAGATCATAGAACCATCATAAAGCATAATATTTAAGGCTTCTTGGAAAGAACTTGATGAGTAATTTGTCATTGTAAGCATAGTCCAAGCATGTTGCATGGAATGATCAAACATGTTTCTTAGTATCAATTTTAACTTCATAAAGTGGTAGCTTGATGGCTACCAAGCCTATTGGTAATGGATAAGAGGTCATCTTAGGTGTCAAAGGATTGTGAAGTAGAGTTTGAGATTCCATTAAGTGACTAAATTTAGAGACACCTTGATGTAATTTAAATATTTTAGAATGTAATGTTAGAATAATTTACTCAAGAGAGTATGCATTAGGTGAGGTTGGAAGTGGACCTTGTTTGGTGATCAAGGGAAGAGTGTATGACGCCATTGTATAAATAGGCATGTTAATCTATTGTACACCAAGTGATGCCCCCATACCTAGAGATGTTGTCACATATACAACTATAGGTGTTGAGGTAGGAATGAAAGCAATAGTAGTAACTGTAACAATTATAGTAGAAGTGGACACTTAGGTTGATTAATTTTATTCATCTCTTGAAATGTATAGAAATGCATAAATATTATGTGGTTTGGCATTAATATATTTAGTGAATTCTTTTTAATTAACTTCATATTATTTATCTTCATTAGCTTTATTAGTCTCAATGGTCATAATAAGTCCATTAGTAAGGTGTATATTATTCCTTATAACCTTTTGAATGTATAAGTGTTCTTGTTCCCAAGTCATGCTCAAATTTAAAAATATTTTCCTTAATGGTACTTATATTCTAGGAACATTTTTGTAACAATGCGAGTTGAATAATGATCTTGATTGTATATTATTGATTTTAGCCCTTTTATGATAATTGGATTTAATTAAAATTATGTATATAATGAATCCAAATAAAATCTTGGAAAGTAAGATAAAAAGTAACATTGAATTTAAAAAGGTGAAAGAAAAATGGATTCATTATTACCTAAATTTGAAACTTTTAAAATTACAACAAGGATTAAAGGTGCAACTAGTCAAGGTGTATTTTATTTTTAGGCTATCAAATATACTGATCCTTGTCATAAAACATGGTTATAAAGGCAATAATTACAAATAATTGCACCATTATCATAGATACACTATCTTGTCTCTAGGTTATGTTGAGAGTAATTTATGTAGATAACTACT
>JARHVA010008824.1:332500-355000 GCA_037957365.1 Torreya grandis | reverse complement strand
TGATCAAACTTACCACTTGCATATTTGACTAAGTATGGGAACCTTGCTCATCTACCTAAGTAGCCATTTTTTTAACTTTAATAACTTATTCACTTTGATGCATGATCTTAAATTTGGACCATATGATATTTACACATAGGAGAATCCATATATATATATAAATTCTCCTATAACCCACACATGTGTGATATATTCCATAATCAATATGCTCACTTAGAATTTTCTTCCATAGAGCTAAATATGCCTAGAACTACCTAAAAGGCCAAATTTGCTCATGTATATCTTGGGACGTGCTTCATCACATGATCTATGTTTTACCTCAAATAAACTAAGATAAAAAATGAACAAACCCATATGATCACCTTATCTTAAAATATCCACATGTGTGATATATGATGTAACGAAACAACTTCCTCAACTCTATTTGAACATAGAAAACAATATCAAAATACCTGGGAGCACAACTTTGCATATGCATATATTTTAACATACTTTGTGACATGATCTAAGATTTAGTGAATATAAACTAGGAAAAAAGTGTAACAAATCCATATGATCATTTTATCTTGACATATCCATGCATGTAAATGCTAACCTCATCAACATGCTTACTCGGCTCTCTCTAGCCACATGCAATTTTGGCTATGTATGGGAAAATAATGAATTTTGTCGTAGAAGCCAACATTGTACCCTCATATATTTGACCAAAATTAATCACATGAATTGAGATGTGTCACATAAAATCTAAGGACTAATTTTATCACAACCATATGACCAACTTCCCTTGACTCAATCCCATGTGGTAATGGTGACATCATCAAACTATCTACTCAAATTTTTTACCACTAGACCTAAAGTGTCTAGATGAAAACAATGGACAACCAGATGAATTCCAATTATGTACACAAGAAATAAAAGCATATAAAACATCTTAGGGACCCCTTGAACATCCTTAATACTCCATACTCATCTCTAAACATCTCCAACCATGCCAATATAGAATATCAACAAATCATACTTCAAGCATACTAAGATAAACATATTGCACACTTTATCATTGTCACTTATACTATCAAGGCACTTTATCCACTCACCAATATATCTCCATTACATCACTATGACATCACTTAAAACTCTCTAATAATATCCCCCTTTGTAATTGATGTCAACAAACATCATATAATAATATATGGTTCACCTTACATCACTATGACATCACTTAAAAATCTCTAATAATATCCCCCTTTGTAATTGATGTCAACAAACATCATATAGCAATATATGGCTCACCTTCCTTCTCTCTCAAAACACTCCCACAAGAACTTTCTCCCCCTTTGACACAATGACAAAGTGGGAACTAACTAATCTTGAGGACCTATAAATACTATCAAATAGGAAAGGACCATCTAATAAATATGATATAAACTCCCCCTTACCTTAAGCCTAACTTTTCTTACCTTGACAAACTTCCTCTTGCTCCATTCCAATACTCTCTTCAACCAAGTACTATGGTCAATAAATAAAGGACACAAAAAATCATGTAAATCTGATGGAACATATCAAGAAACATCTGAGAGGGATTCTCCCTAAGATATTTGAGAAATTTCATCACTTGAGCATCTTTAGATCTCCATATACCACGAATAATCACCACACATGCTTACTAGCCTTCCTACTCAAGCTACCATAAGGATCACCAACAAAAATTCATGCCACTCACCAAATAGGAAACATTCTCTCAACCAAATTGAGAACTCTTCTTGAAACAAACATACCTTGCTCTTTTGGAGAAACTAAGAAAAAAACACTCTTCTTCAAACTAGGCCTATCTTACCTCTTTGTAGCCCTACCTGAAACTTGAAAAACCCATAATTTATAGTAGACACATCTTTTGGACCTAAAAATACATATTTGGAGCACTCTCATATTCCCCCTAAATAAAACAAATTTAAAACAACAATCTCATCTTCTACAATATACTTCCTTCACAAACCAATTACCTCATTAACCCTCCATGTTGATAAAAACTTGAATAACTTGAGAAATACAAACCTTTAGATCTCTATGAAGCTTGATTTTACAACCCATTTGACCCATTAAACCTATTAAGAATCCTTAGACCTAAACTCATAAAACAAAATACTTTTCTATCATAGCCTAAAACCCTAGATTCTCAAAATAACCAAAGTCAGCAAACCTCCTTTTGGTCAACATCCACCTCTAAAACTTGTTACACACCTAGAGAAAATCATCACATGCTTATAGACCAAAAAATTAAGCCACCATACCATGGGTAACATAGACTTCCTATAAACCATTTTAGGCCTACTTGTCCTTAAGCCAAAAACTAAGAAAACTGAGAGCACTCAAAAATCTTCAATTGGCACAAACATACCTTCAGACAAAAAAATCACTAGAGCATATCAAAAATAAGTGTATATATATTTTTGAGCACCAAACTCTTCTTAACATTCCATCAATATCATTAGGTCACTTGGAGACACTTATTTTGATCCTGTACAATAGCTCCTTCAGAAACCTCTGAAGCAGGCTCATGAACTTGTTACTCCCCCTTAACCAAAGACCTTATCTAATTGGAATTATCATTTTGAGCGCAAAAAATTGTTTTTCCAAACCTTATTTATCAGATTCAACTACTCAATTCTCTAATCTTAGGACTTGACCAATTATAAAGCTTCCCCTAACTTCATGCTTCATCAGTAACAAGACATCTTCAATAAGTCTTCAAATACTATCCAATCATAGTCAATACTCATATAGAGATACCTCATCCTTAGAACATTGTGAACTTTCATGGCATACATAATTGTTTAATAATCCTTTAATAGGCTTAGCAAGATCTAGGATATAACCTTAGAAGAGAGGCCTTCAATTTATAGGCTCATTTGACATCTACCAAAAGCTGATATGTAGATAGATATGTGAAACTCACCTTTATACCAGAGAATCAAAACCATGATTAACAAACTAACTCCTTCTCAATATAGGACCACTAAGATTCTTCACAAGCTTCTTTCTTCTAATAAAATATAAATAAAAGAGAGCACAAGCAAACCTTATTTATATACCATCTCATCAAACAATATCTGACACCCACCAAGATTCCTCTGACTGACAAGTATTTCCTTGAATCTTAGATAGAGACACCCCTTTGACATAGAGAGAGTAAAAGTACCAAAAATTAGGAGACTCCCATATCTCAATATCTTTCTCTAACTTGTAGACCTATTTTGATTTTAACTAAAACCTTGACTTCATTCTTTTCTTTAGATTTATCAATAAATGTTGTCAATAGACTCTCCTTCATTTTTGATTCTTTTTCCACCTTGTCAAACAATCCATCAAGACTCTTCGACTCAACAGGGTTAGTATTTTTAGTCTTTACTACCTTAGGTATCCATATCATTCTTTGAATCTTCTTGTCTTTTTCATCCATCTTACCTACCTTATCCTTGAGCTTATCCTGATTTGCGACATAGCCTTCTAGAGCAACTTTCTTATTAACCTTATGATTAGAAGAATTGACAATGATTACCTTTGGTTTCCATACCTGAGTTTGTACTTTTTAGAACCTTATAAGAGCTCTATATCCTTTAGCATACCTTGAAGACCTCTTAGCACTGTTTGGATAGAATCTAGCAATATGTTTACTCTTATGACAATTGAAACAAATAACATTATTCATCATACCTCTTGACTGATCTGAGTTATGATTTCTCCAAGACCACTTGATCCTTCTTCCAAGGCTCCATGCGAACTCATTATTAGAAATCATCCTTCTACAATATCTTACCCTATGACCATATTGATAACAAGATTGACAATGGCCATGAAACTAACTTGTATGCCTTATTGCATTGGGTTGTATAACTGGTCTTCTTTGATTGCTTTTTAAGTTTTGAATCTCCTTGACTTTCTTAGACTTCTCATGCTCCTTTCTTAGCTAGTTCAACTTATCTATGAGTTGTTCATGCTCATTCTTCAATAATTTTATCTCAATTTTCATCTCATCATACTCACCTTGCCTTGAACTCATTTTGATATTTAATTCTTCTAACCAAGTCTTAAGATGTCTTCATTCTTCTTCTCTTGTCTTCAGATTTACATTAGTTGCCCCTAATTGATCCTTGAGAATTCTGATCTATTTTCCATCTTCTTTGACTTTTTATAATTTCTTTTATTCTTCTTTAGGTTTACCTATCTTGATTATGACATTTTCATACTCATCTTTTAGGGAAACAATATTAGTCTTTAATTGATCAAATTCAACTTTTTAAGATTTCATGTTTGAACATGTAGCCTCCATCTAAATTCTAAGAACTTGTATAGTCTCCTGATCTCTCTTAGCTTCTTTAACCATGTTATCCATCATTTTAAATGCTTGATATTTAATATGACTAATCTATTCTTCAATAATTTTGACCATTGATCTTAACTCAAGATTTTATTACCTTAAATTCTTAGTCATCTTTGTACCACTTAGGATCTCCTTCAAGATATTAAGCTTCCTCCAAAGGACCCACTTTGATACCAATTATTATAGGTATAATCACTGAGGGAGGGGGGAGTGTATAAGTAAGCCCAGATAATCCAATTTCAATTTCAATTCATTCAATATCTTAATCATTCAACACATACAATCATGAGGTATATACATTATCCATAGCAATGATTAATAAAGACAATGAAAGATCAAACACATAACACAAGGCATACATGGGAAACCCTCTTGGGGAATAAAACTCATTGAAACCTATAGTTGGACTACTATCTTAAAATAACAAGAACCAATTTAGACCAATAAGCTACTGATCAAGGGACTACCATTCCTAATTTTAGTGAGACTACAATCCCATAAGTAGATACTACACCTATCTAGCTAAGATATCACAACAACTAGATCTTTAATAAGTTTCACCTTGCAAGGAGGGTGTAATCCCTTAGATGTTGACATACCACAACAACACCTAGAATGCATCCACCTTTAAATTTATGTATCTAAGGCCACCTTTTGGATCACACAACACTCCATGTTTGCCAAATTACATTACATACTTGAACCAACACACAAAGATCAATTAAGACACATTATATATTTTAACTAACCCAACTCTTCAAATTTACACACTCAATTCATCCTTCATAGAAAAAAATATATCACAGTATTCAATAACATGACTATATTATCATACACATAGTCCACACACTGATCAATCTCTCAAACCAACCACTAAGCTATCACAAACACCACCTTCAGTCATACTCAAATAGCAAGAACACTACTATACCAAAAAAATTATGACCAATAGGTCATACAAATAGTCCTAAAACTAATATTCTCATTAACTCATCCATAGGTCACTTTACTCCTCCTTCGATCCAAAATTCACACACACAAGCCTCTCTCAAACAACCTCTTGAGCATACTCAACCATTCTACCTCTTCGAGGATTATTAGGTATAATGACCTATGTGATCATATTCAACACCTTGCTCATAAAATCATGTCTAATCCTCTTAATTCTCTATAGGTCCTCATTGACCTTTACCTTCTCTTTCAAAGGTTATTAACTTCACTTGGATCCACATTAGCTCTCCTCCACTCAAATCTCACAAGTCTAGAAATGAACAATTTTGATTTCATTATTTATAGATAATTCGTGATCATCATCATCTTGGTCAGCCATTAGGCATGAATTAACCCTTAAGTCATCTTACATGTGAAGACATAACTCAATACAATCTTCATAAGTTGGCCAAAGCATATATGGGTCACCCTTAAGCAGCTACACCTTTTAATAAGGCCCTTGTAGCTTTTATAGGTCTCATGGAGACCTATTTACCCATTTAGAACACCATTAAGAAAAAAATAAACATAAGACCACTTTAAAATACATGGGTCCACTCCTTATGTCCCCTTCAACATCCTCAAATGATCAAAATCATCTTAGCTCGCCTTTACGTTTTCTCAAATAACTCAAACACTGACCTGGTGTATAGGAACATTATGAATGAATACATAGTCAACTTTTTAATATTTTTTCATACTACATATGATTGATCACACCTCAAAAATACTCATAGAGCATCCTCATGGAGTCTAAAATACTCTCCAATATCCAAGTCATCATGAAACATCAAAATGTCATCAATACAAGCTTGAACATTCTTCTCAAGTCACAGTCCATGCATGAACACACAGTTAAATTTAAACCTTAATATATTTGATTGTACATACTTTCAAATATTTAAATATATATTAATTTTTTTCCTTGGAGTCCTCTATAATTTTTAATTTTATATTAATATCAAATTTGACTTTTATTGAAAGATATGGATAAAATATAGAACTCTAATTTTAACCTTTTCAAAATTCAAATATTTAAAAGCCAATGATCATAGTTAAACCTAGACCACTTGTATTCATCTCATGATCTTACTCAACTCAAAAAATCACACTCTATCAATATCACTATAAGGATATTTAACTTTAATGTTGTTAAACATTGAATATGCTGACCACTTTGACTTACTATGCTCTATAGATCTTCAATTGTATGATCATGCACTCATCGTTGATCTCTATCCTTTACCTTTTCCTAGTCATTAAAAATAATGCACCTATCCTCATCTCATTTCTTCTAAAAATCTTGGGGAAAATGCACTCCATCTATCTTCTCAATATTTACTCAAAATTTACCACTTGCATATTTGACTATGGGAACCTTGCTCATCTACTTGAGTAGCCATTTTTGAACCTTAATAATTTCTTTTGTGCTTCAACACATGATCTCAAATTTTGATAATATGATATTTACACATAGGATAATATATCAATATAAAAATATGATCTTATAACTCACACACATGTGATATGTTCCATCATCAACATGCTCACTCAAAATTTTCTTCCATAGAGCCAACTATGCTTAGAACGGCTTGGAAGGCTAACTTTTCTCATCCATATATTTAGATGTACTTCATCACATGATCAAAGTTTTAGTGTAAATAAACTAGGATTAAAACTAAACAAACTCATATGATCAACTTTTTTTGAAATATCCACATGTATGAGATATGATGTCAAAAAAATGCATACTCATATTTGTTTGAACATAGAAAACATTGTCAAAATGCCTGGGAACATAACTTTGCATATGCATATCATTTGACATGCTTTGTTGCATGATCTAAGATTTATCACATAACAACTAGGGCCAAAAATGAGAAAACCCATATGATCATTTTGTCCTACCATCTCCATGCATGTGAATTTTGACCTCATCAACATGCTCACTTAGCTCTTTCTGGCCATATGTAAATTTGGCTAAGTATGGGAAAATAGTGAATTCTATCTTAGAATCTAACTTTTCACCCTCATATATTTGATCACACTTTATCACATGACTTGAGATCTAGTGCATAATAACTAGGGACTAATGTGATCATAACCATATGACCAACTCCCCTTAACTCAATCCCATGTGGCAATGGTGATGTTATCAAACTGCCTACTCATATTTTCTCCCATTGGACCCAAAGTGTTTAAATGAAAATAATGGATAACCAAATTAATTTCACTTATGCAAATAAGTAATCAAAGCATAAAAAACATCTTAGGGACATATTAAACCTCCTCAATACTCCATACTCATACCTGGACATCTCTAACCATGCAAAAATAAAAGATCAACCAATCATACTTCAAGCATACTAGGACAAGTGTATTGCACACTTTATTATTGTCACTTAGCCTATCAAGGCATTTCATCCACTCACCAAGAAACCTTCATGACATCACTGACAACTTTCTAACACCCTTTTTATATTTTATTTTAACCAACTTATGAAACATGTAAGAAGACCCAAAATAATGATTTGAATTTTAAAAACTAATTATTTGGTATGGGACATGGCCAGCTTAAGCAGACAAAAGGTGAAAATTATCTTATATGCCTAGGGCATATTTTTAGTGAAAGTTTAGGGACACCTGCATTGAATTGGAAATAGTCCAAAGGTGATTTTAAGTAGTTTGAGAAATTAGCATTTAAAATTATGTGTAGTTATAATGACAATCAAAGGCCTAAGCTTGCATATAGAAAAAATGATTAGAGGATGGAGAATAAGACTTATGTATCTGTACACAAGTATTATGGTTTAAAATGTGTCAATAATCAACATTGTCAATTACCTATGACCAAATTTATGTTTATACAAATTCTAATGGTTTCACATGCTATGTTATTAAGATATCAAATATTTATGTAACCTATAATGCTTTAATGATTTTTATATTAAATTCATATTCATATTATAACACAACATGATTCAATTATATATATGTATGCCTTGTATGAGTGTGTAAGTATCACTTGTATGATGTATCATCATAGATAGGATTATTTATTGGGTTTGTGTGTGTGGTGCAAAAATATTAGATAAGTGCCAAACAAACCAATATTTTTTGGTTATTTTGCTAAGACTCATTTAATAAATCAATGGAGATGGAATTTATAAATATTGGGAGAATATAGTTGGAAAGGTTCAAGAGATGGTTGGTTCACCAATATCTAGAGTTTATGGAGAACCACCAAATTAAGAGGGCATTAAATCCTAATAAATGGGTAAAAAATAATTTGTATGATGTTATGTATGAATTTTTATTTATGTAGCTACCCTTACACTTTAATGTATAGCTAAAAACATAATTACTAAGAAATGGGTAAAAAAGAATTTGTATGATGTTATGTATGAATTTTTATTTATATATTTGCCCTTATATTGCATGTATAGCTAAAAATGTATGTTATGAGCCAAATTAGATATGTTGGTATAAAATACTAAAGAATAGAAGAAAAAAATTGAGAAATTGAATAAAATATATGAAATTGGGATAATGACATTGGATTTTTGGTAGAGAGGTGTCCTTGGAAGCTACATGTTGGAATTCTTAGTATCCATTTATTCTTTCCCCAAGGAAGCATAGTATTAGTTATTGTGTGAGCTGAAATGGAATTATATATACCCAATACCCATTTAGATATAAAAATATTATGGTAGATTGAGGCATTAATAACCTAAAATTGGAGAACATGAAGTGGTTATTCCCATTGAAAACCATCAAGACCCTACCTATATTGAAAGCATATACATGGATAATGACATTAACCACATTTACAACATCCCTACATAGAGAGTTGAACACATCAACACTAGGGATGATGGATTTATAATCTATAAAAGTGATGCATTTGTATCAAATATCATAATCATTGGTTATGAAAGATGGGTTCAAGAGTGATATGGAGTCATAGGGTTAAAGTGTGCAAAGATGACTAGATCCCAAGGATCACTAATATGTAAGGTAGTTGGCATGTTTTTTTTATAGATATAAGGTTTAGATCACAAAGGTATGGGTACCATGAAAAACCTAGTAAGTTAAAAGGGTGTTTGGACTAAGAAAAGAGAGGTTAGGAAAGTGACCATAGTATGATGGAATCACATGCATATTTGATTATGTTAGTGACCTAGAAATTTTACTACCTAAAGAAGGAGAGTACACATTATCCTTGGTTTGTACACTAAAAATCATCATAATGCACTAATGGTCCACAAAAAAAACATAACTATAAACCTAAACCATGGTAAAATAATGAAGTTTAACTAGATTTGAGCATAACTGATGTAGGAGTATCCAAGGTGTACAAGAAATATTGCATCAACCAAAAAATAATATTTGTGTGTTTGTGTGGTCTTATTAGTTTTGTTACTATTTTGGCATGGCGATGATGATCCAAGGGAGGAATCCATACTCAAAACTTTATTGGAATCATGTAAATTAGGGAGGATCAATTTTAAGAAGCTATATGGTTCCATGTAAGTTGGTTGAGTTTCTCAACTGTGGATACAATATGGGAAGTGGCTACATTCATTGAAGGGATAAAATAAATAGGTTGTGGGGAATAGAAAAAAGACATTAGGGAATTATCTAAACCTTAATATGATTTCATATTTATATTTCCACTAAAAATTTATGCACTTTAAAATTAATGACATCTTGTTTCGAGTTCATATGCAAAAGTTATGGCCTTTAAAAGCTTATAGACTTTATATAGTTACAAAACCACTAGTTTTCACTAATCGATGATACTATAAATGTCATTTCTAGTTAATAAACCAAACTAGTGGTTTCAAAGTTGATAGTATACAATCATGAAAATAGTTTCAAAAACATTAGATTGCACAAAGAAATATTTTCACCCACATGGAATGTATTGAGAAAGTAAGATCCTAAAATGAATAACCATTGAGTCTTGTGCATAAATAACAGGATAAGGTGTGAATATAATAAAAGAGGAAAGTTAAGTTAAATAAATATTTATAATGGGTATATGAGTAGATTTAAAGACACAAGAGAGTGAGAGTTATTTCCAAGTTGGCTCCAAGAGAGATTTGGGAGCTTATTTTCTCCAAATAAAAAATAAATAAGATGTTTTCAAGTCTAGAAGGGACTGTGAGAGAGATAATAATATTATTCATGTATTTTAATAAGCTTATAGAGGAAAATTTGAGTGTGAGTGTGAAGTGTGTATGCTTTTTAATACTTTCTAATGAATGAAAATTTGAGTGTGTTTATGTTTAAATTCTAAATAGGGTGCTTTTAAGTGTGTCCAATTGTGTGTAATATTATTGTAATATAATATTATAAATATTTGGAGTAATTATGGGAGATATTTTATCTCATAATTTTAATTTAGAGAGTCTTCATAGGTAAATGAAGAGTCATATTGAATATGAAATGAATAGTCATAAATTTGACCATGTAATAATGTAATCTCTCATTCATTTAATTAATGCAATTTTCAATTCTTTGGTTTAAAACAAGTCCATCCTACCCTGGCATTGGTATTAGAGCATAATATTTCTATTAGTCATTCTCCATTCTCCCTCTTTTCTTTCTCCCTCTAGTTAATAAAATTATTTTAATCAGTCTTTCCCATTGATAAAGATTGACTATTGGCTATGTGAAGGTGTATCAACTATAATATGTTGTATTTTCTCATATTTTGATTTTCCTAAAGGTGTTTTAGTATATAAAAATGAATTTTATAGTAAAGAGACATCTTTTTATGAACCCTATGGTTTTTCAAGTTTAAATAAGGTGTTATTTCTACTATTGCATTGTGTATTAATTTTATAGACTTGCATAATAACTATCTTCATATTTTCATGGCATCCATTTACTATTTACAAGGCATAATATATATCTTCAAATCTATGTAGAAATAATTATTATTTGGAAGGTGTAGTATTTGCTTGTTCATATTTGTATGGGATAATAAGGAGGTGCATAGATTGATAACAAGTTATTCATGATTTATCTTTATTTAGTGGATGATTAAGATACTTGTTGACCTATTTATTCAACATATTTTGTCTTATTTTGGTCTACATTCCACCTAAAATAAGCTAATTTCATGGCATTTTGGTGATTATTTACTGTTTAAAGTATTTAATACTAAGTATAAGGTGTGTTGACTATCTCAAAAATGTGTGGCATCATTTGCATCTTAGTTTTATGCATATAAAGAGTGCACGGAGGTTAATTAACTCTCCAATAATATTTTTATCCTTTCACTTGGTGGCATAGAGAAAGTAAGTAAAACTTATTAGAATAAAAATAATGGAGAACATTCCAAAAATGGAATATTAAGGTTTTATTCATTTTTTGAATTATCAAAACCAAAATAAGTCAAATTTAAACTCGATCATTTTTTTTTATCAAAATTGGAAAATAAATCAAATTGTGAAAACATGCAAACCAATTTTAAGCATTAGGTATAAATAGTGCCTCTAGCTTATGTTTATGAGTCAAGTTATCATGATCAAAATATTTTACATATAGCTTATCATAGATACAATGATGACATATGTAGATTAGTCCCTATAAATCAATAGGGATAATTAAATGAAAACCCATTTTACCATTCCTCCATTACCCATTGACGGCTATCACTAGACATAAATCCAAAAAATGATCAAAAGTAATTTGAGTATATAATTTTATCATGCTCATATACAAGTAATTCTAAGTGGGATTCATAGATAGAGTAAATACTTTTCATGTATTGCCTAGGTACCATGAATAATTCTAATCTCATTTGATTTAATGTCTCTTTGACATATCACTACATATATATAAAGGATGAGATTATTCCATGTATCAACAAATATATAAGAAGGGTGAAAATATATAAAAGTTTGGTATACCTGTCAGGTGGTATAAAGAAAATGGGACCTTATTAGAGTGATAAGGAACCATTCAATCTCTTGATATAAAAAACATGCATACTATTAAAAATATTGTTGGCACAATACTAATTATGAAAGATAGTTAGAATGGTCTAGATAGGTGGAAAACACACTAATATTCAATGACTTGTGGTTCAAAATTTATGATGGAAATGATCAACCAACCAAATTGAAGGATGTAAAGGATATACAATCATGGAAGTAAAATAACTCTAAAGTATTGACCTTGATGAGGGCCTCAGTTGATGTAAAGGTGTTTCATCATATTTAAGGGTATAACACTCCTTGGGAATATTTTTCACAAATTAAAGTAACTATGTGATTCCCGCTCAAAATTGGAGTTCATACATCTATAATTGAAATTGATGAATCTAGAGTTGAAAACTGGGGATGCCATGAGTTTGGCTTCTAAAATATGTGAAATCAATCATGATGTTGATACCACTAGTGTAATTTTTTTGTATGTCTATATGAAAACCTTTATAAAGTATATTATATATACATACTCAACCTATTTGGAGTCATTGTAGATAAGAAATTTGGTGAAGGCTCTCACATTTGATTGATTGGTTGATAAAATGGATGAAAGATAAAAAATCCTTCAGTAGAAAAGTAGAGTCCACTAAATAAAGCATTTGTTATGAAAATAAAAATGTAACTTATTCCAATAAGGAAAAAAATGAAAATGGAAAAGGGAATAATAAAGGGTGAGGAGGAAAATATAGTAAAAATAATAGCCAACATCAAGATAAGTAGAATGATAAATAATACTTGTATTTCAAACACTATGATATAAAAGAGAGTCATGGGACCCATGAATTTAAGACATCATGGGAGAAATTTGAAGCCTAATAAAATAGAAAATATAAAAGGAAAATAATAAAAAATCAGAATCAAGTTCAACTTAGTGATCTTAGGATTTCATGTTTTTAATCTTTGATTAAGTAAATAATGCCTAAATGAGTTCAACCTAGGCTAATGCTTAGGTTTTAAAAATGGGTGCCACACAACACGTGAATTTATGAAGATAATTATTTAAGGAGTTTCATGAATAAATTTAAGGTCTAATGTATTTAACAAATAAAATAATTCTACAACCTGAAGGGAAGTTTACAATCTAACTTAAGTCACTAAGACATTCATATTTGATTCTCCATAATGTACTATACATTCTTTAATTGAAAATAAACTTGTTGTCTCTTATGCTAATTTGAATATAAGGTCACTTCATTTTAATTGATGATAGAGAGATGAAAATCACAATAAAATGTGATCACATAGTCATTTTTATTATATACAAGGAAGGAAAATTACTGAAAATTAGGGGCAAGTACTCATTGCTAAGGAATTTTAATCATCTTGCAGGAGTGATAGATAGTATCTTTTGACATGCCAAATTTGAGAAAACACATTAAAAAAACATATAAACAATGAATAAAAATGGTATTTTAGGCTTTCCAAATATGCCCAAAAACATTGAAAAGTGTGAAGCCTAAATATTAGCAAAACATTAAAGAGAACCATTTAAAATTTAGAATGAAAAGCCAACATGAAGTTACATATAGATCAATATAATATGTTTTATCTCTAAATATTATTCATTGGTGGTCATAAATAATTCATGTTGTTCATTGATCACTATAGCAAGATGACATGGATATATCTTCTGAAGAATAAATCATAAGCCTTTCAAACATTTAAAATGTTTTGAACCATGGTTGAAAATTAAACCCAATCCAAAATTAAAAAACTTATGACTAATAATGGTGGTGAGTTCACTTCAAAGATGTTAAAAACCTATCTCAAGTAGAATGAGATCAAACATCATTTCACATTCCCTTACACTCCACAACAAAATGGAGTAGTTGAGTAATTGAATTAAACTTTCATGAATATGGTTTGGGCAATGATGTTATTCAAATGGGTAAATCTATATGTCTGAGTAGAAGTAGTTCAAATAGAAGTATACCTCTATAATAGGTCACCATAAAAAAACCTAAAAATGAATACTCCATATGAAGTTTGGTGTGGTCATCTCCCTTGTGTGCAATATATTTATATTTTTAGATCCACGTGATATGCATTGATTCTAATGGAGAAAATAAAAATACTAGAACACATGATTCTCAAATGCACACTTTTTAGATAATCTAAGTGTTCAAAATCATACATAATATTTGATGAGATCACCAATAAATTTATCATTTCAAGGGACATCAACTTTTGTGAAAAAATAAAGGACAAAAAAAACATCAGTTGACAACTAAATCAATTGGAAAAAGATGCCAAATTTGATTTTTCAAGGAGGTTGAGGTTGATGCCAAATCAATAGTGAAGGGGGAGCCTAAAATTGGAAAACACTTGTATATTTGTTGACTCCTATAATTGAAAAATGACACTTCCCTTGTAAAATATAGTGAAACTTCATTAGAATATGGTATTTTGGTAAATAATAAAGGATATTACGTTGTGACCAAAATGTCCCTTTTCGTACAAAGAAAGGGGACATTTACATATCCAAAATTAATTTTTTTAGCACTCTAATTGAGCCTTATTTGATCCTTGCAAAATTAAAAATGCAAATGCTAGTTCAATATCGATTGATAAAGTATTATGCAACACCATTGATAGTTTTTTATTATGTTTAAATATATTTCATAGTTATTCCTATTTGAAGGATTTAGTCCCATCACATTCCTTATTTATTTTCATACTTGTTTATTTTTAGGTGCTAACTATTTCCTTCAAAAAATCTATGCATAGAGTCTCAGTCCTAGAGTTTTAGATGGATTTACCAAATTCCTTTGGGTAGATAGGTAAGCATTAATTTTCTCATGAATCATTTTCAATCGAATTAATTTTTTGTCCATTTTTTATAGGTCTTGGAGGTGTCATAGCTATCAAATCCCTAGGAGGCCTGAACCAATGAGTAAGTACCACATGTTTCCATACACCTAGAGGTGTCAAAGTTGTTAGATATATAAGAGGCCTAGACTAATGAGGAGGTGATAAATGTCTTGGTATACTTGAAGGTGTTAGATTTATTAGATCCCTAGAGGCCTAAACCAATGAGGAGGTGTTGTGTATGTCTATACATCTAGAGGTGTTAGAGCTGTCTAAGCCTTGGGAGGTTAGAACCAATGAGGAGACTCTATGTGTATCCATACACCTAGAGATTTTAGATTTTTTAGAGACCTAATAGTATTGAACCAATGAGTAGGTGTTGAGTTTTTATGTACACCTAGAGGTGTCAAATATTTTATATCCATGGGAGGCATGAAGCAATGAGGAGGTGTTACATATCTCTATACACCTAGAGGTGTTAAAAATGTTAGATCCCTAGAAGGCTTGATGGATTTTAAAAAGGTACATGTTAGACCTTGAACCAATCATAGATCCCCATGTGTACTTTATACACTTAATTGGCCAACTCATCTAGGCATAACTATAAAAAAAAAGGGCTCCCCTCCACACCTAGATGGCATAGTACTCATTGAACTAACCACTCTCCAATTGACACATGGACAACTATAATTAAGTTCACATTGCCATGAAGGATAAGATAGGCATGTACCTATTATCCTCCTCACATTTATTAGCTTAATTTGGGGAAATCATGATATGATAGCTAAAAGGGTCCCATCACTGTTGACCAATCTAAATAAGGTTACTTAAAAAAAATTGAATTAATACTAAATTGGGAAACAACTGAATTACTATCATACCATAAACTTGGGGTTTAATGCACATGACAAGATCCTCCATGACCATAACTACAAAAAATATTATAGAGCTGTATAAGGTCCCAGCTAGATTAAACACACCATTATCTATCTTTTGTACATCTAAATCATTCCAAGATCTTTCCGTTGATTTCACTTCATATCCCATAATACACTCCTCAAATATTTTTCACATGAATAAGAAGCAATTTATGGATGGTCACTTCAAATTCAAACCACAAGGAAACTAAATTTATATAGGGAATTAAGAGGTAAATTTTTTATAATGAGATCTTCAAAACCATTAAATATATATTGCTTCATAGTATCAATGATAAATTAGAGGATGACGATGTGGATTTCACCATAGATTTATATCCTTCAATGATTGGGGCCTATATAAAGTGGCTACCAAGCTAGAAGTCTTCCCATGTGAATTCCTCTTTAGTAATATATTGATATCTTTCAAGTGAAATATGGATATTATGTACTTACCCAACATGAAATTAAATATCATAGACATCTCTGGGTTGTATTCAAGTAATATTACATCCAAAAATACATAGTCACATGAAAAGGGGTTCATATATGCCTAGGGAGAGACCCATAACATCTGTGAGGTCCTTGAGGACTAGGCTCATAACACAAATATGTGGGTTAACAAGGAAGACATTCTTGCATATAAAATCAAGACATTCCTTGAGGTAGTATACACTAGTATGCTTCTATTGAACTGTTTTTATGGGGAAAGCAATGTGGTGCGTGTAAACAAGTTCTAGGTCCTCCTCCTCAACATCATCATGAAAGGAGAAGAAGATAAATTTTTTGTGAGTGTCATCAAATTAAACCTCACTTGGTAGGTGAATGGATCTTGTGTTAGAGGTAATTTATACATGATGCACTACATTGTGGATACCATTAGTGCCACCCTAGACTTCAAGCATAAAACATTCCATATGTTGGTGCCAATAGGATCTATGGTGCATGTAATGTTATAAAATATCTACATTCACCACTTCTAAAATAAACTTTGGGACATCAGCAACCAATTATACCCCATTGTGTATCATTCCATCAATCAGAGGCTGATGCCAAGGCTCTCAGAGGAAATACAAGCTTCCCTCCAACCCATTGGAGTTTATTGTCAATATAGAAATTGAAACATAATTAGGATTGAGGGTATCCTAAGGTATCCTTTTTTGTTTCCATATATTATCCTAGAACACCTCATAGAGTAAGAAATAGCCTAAAAATTAGCCAATAGCATCTTGGGATTATACATAGAGAAAAGACAAAAGCCTAACCTAGTACTCCTGATGGTCATTAGAAATCATAAATATAAAATCTTGTAGGAATTACAAGTAATGACTAAACATAGATAATCATTATAGTTAGGTAATGCTAAGGATAGATAGTGGGATTCTTAGGGTATGATGCATGTTCATGTATAGAGATACCAAATGTGCTTCAACACCACCTATCACCATGAGGGTCATGTAGATGAAATAATTCACATCAACATAAAAAATGATGCAGAGGTAATTTCAAATTTGAAATCCACCATCCATCATAAGTCCCAAACTCAATCTCAACTTGCACTTGAGGAAAGGTTAAATCCCCACATCTACCTTCAGTATAACCAATCCCTCCATAATAAGCTTCATAAAGGCTAGTTATCAAGGAGATAATGAATACAAATAGGCTTACCTATAAAATAATATAGGGAGTCCTGACTACATCTATTACCCCATTGGCCTATGCACCATATCCACCTATATAAGTTCCTTAGGTAAGCCAACCCCAGGTTTCTCATGTCCTTCACTTTGAAATTGGTCTAGAATATAGTCATGTTAAGGACTAACTTGTGGATTAATTTGAGGTTATTTCCCAATATTTTATTGTCTCTTAGGTACCATTTATAGCTCCCTCAGTTTATCTATTCCAACATGACCCACCCCTACCATTCTTCCCTTTACCCTTATGGTGACAAGTGTCTAGTTGCCTTCATTTCTCAAGGATCTAACCATTTTTGGTATTCTCAATGCCTCTTATACATATTGAAACCTAATTTTAGAACTATTTAACCCCATAAACATGGTCTACACCATCAATGACTCTCAACCCCTCTCTATAGGTTAGTTCAACCCCTAGTCTAGTTCAAATTACTTTTAATCCTACATTATTGATAGCCCCTATAGTCATAATTACCCCATCAACATCAATTTCTCTTACTTTAGTGGCTCCTATGATTTCTAGCTCTTATGCTCCTACAATTTTAATGTTTTAACAATTCTAAAAATTACTATATACCTACTCAGGTTCCACTCATGACTCTTCTTTTGAGTTTAACAACAACATAAGTGATATCTAAGTAGAAGGATCCTAAATGGCTAATAATGATTTTACCTTAGAGAACCCTAAAAAATCCAATTGTATTTAACTTCCTTCCTTAGATCCCCTATCCATCACACTAGGTCCTAAAGTATTTAGATTTAACCAACTAATATACTCTTTCATGTTAAACACACAAATCCTAAGTACATTCACTCCTCATGTCTTTAAGATCCTAAATCAATTAAGATCTCACTTGTTCCCTGAGGCTTCCCATTTGGTAGTTCCCCCCTTCACTCCCATACCACCTCCACCAATATTTAATCCATTTTTCCTTTCACCTACATCCCTATCTCCTCCACCCATGCCTCCACCTTCCACTTCAGTTACCACCACCCTTATTTTCTTATCTTCTACCACCATAGGGACCATGGCTGAGTAAGGATGGATGGGTATTGT
Organism: Torreya grandis; assembly: GCA_037957365.1. Classification (NCBI taxonomy): domain Eukaryota; kingdom Viridiplantae; phylum Streptophyta; class Pinopsida; order Cupressales; family Taxaceae; genus Torreya; species Torreya grandis. Next base: position 336,155 of record JARHVA010008824.1, on the reverse strand, counting down.
TGAGGATTAAAGATCACAAAGGATATAAATGGTTTATCATAGGGAAATAAACATCTATCTATAACTTGACAAAGACTAAGGAAGAATGAAGAGGGTTCTCACATAGACATTCACATTTGATGGGACCCTATCATCTAGAAGATAGAGCATGATATATTCTTACTCTCACAAATAGGAAGACTATTACATTAGAAGAGAAGATTGTAAAGGACATGGTCTCTATTATCCATCCACCAATGATCTTATAGATAAATTAATGGAATAACTTAGGGACCAAGTTAATATTTTGGATTCCCAAGTGAGGAACTCATTTTTGGTTAAGTATGATCAATAAAGCTGATGAAACTCTAGTAAAATAATTTGAAAGTATCATGAAGGTGATTGAGGATCTTTAAAAGAGAAAAGTGATCTTTTAAATAACATAAAAATATATAGAGAGAATCATTAAGTGTAAAATAAGTGTATAAATATGGTGGTGTTTATCAATAAGGGAATGTTATTGAAGCTTAAAAGCATGCCCCTCATTAATCTAAATTTATATAAAAACCTTTGTGGGAATCATGAGGACTTCACTCAAAGATTAGATTAATAACATCAAGGCCACTATTGGGCCCTTAGAGAAGAGAAAGGAATAGACCCTCATATACTTCAAAGAGGTTATCATCATATTCCTCTTCTACCAAGATGGCACATTGCTTAGCTTTGATAATTTTGGGGTCCACCTCAGCCACTTCAAGGTAGTAATGAAGAGAAAGGTGGAAAGAGACAACATGGATTGAGTCAAAGTGATCTTGGATCTCACCACAAAATCAATCACCAAAATTATCAAGGTTAATGATTTGAAAGTGTCATTGGACCCCCACTCAAATTTCATGATAGGTTGTTGACTCATGCAAAGATACTTTTTTGAGATCCACTTATCAATTTGCCAAAATTAGATCAGGAGGGAAACTCAGTGGTGTAGGCATGATAGCTCATCAAGGAATCCCAAATAAATTGGGAAGTGTCCCCCACTTAGCGTTACTTGAATACCCTTGTGGTTCTAACCATGTGGTGTGCTATTTAGACCTTGGGTCCTTTCTCTTTTCCTTATCTTTACTGCGGGCATCATTATGTGATTAAATTTTTAACTATTTTAGGACATGATATCTTAAATATGTATCCCATTTTATTTTAAGGTATCCCCATCTCATTCCCTATATATTCTACTATACAACTCATTGTAAAAGTTATGAATTTTATAAAGTAACACTAAAATGTAAGTGCATAGTCTTGTTTTCATCTCACTATGTTTTATTTCATGAATGTCTTCAAATTTATCTATGCTATAATGAATGATATTAATGCTAGGATCTTGAGTAAATGACTTTTTTCAACTTATATGATAGTTAAGATGAGAAACATGTTGTTCTAATTACTTTATTTTTTATTTTCATTTAATTTAGATCTCAGTGGCTTTATGTGCAACTATAAACAATTCAATAGATGTTCATTCTTAGGAAGAGTTATTGAAATTAAACATATATCCTTTCCCCTTGACTTGCATCCCTGTATGGTTGAAGTCTGAGATCATATAAAACGTAACATACAATGGTAAAATTAAAATTGATATTTAGGTCCCAAGCATTAATGTAATCCAAATTGCTTAGAAACCTTCTCTTTTTAACTTAACTTTACCCCTCTTTGATGTAATTTATTTTATTATTAAGTCTTCCCCACTTTTATAAATTATGAAGTGAAGTTGTTTGAGTATAAACTCATTGATTTGAATAAACTAGTGTGAAGAGACTTTGTGTTAATGGGAAACAAGGATTGAATCTATGATAGTAGCACTACATCTCTTTGATATCTATTTCAAGAAGGATATTTTATGGATTATAATTCCTACAACTCATGCCCTAGATTATTTCAGTAACAATCCTAAAATGAGAGGATGAAAGTACACAATTGTCTCCCAAGATCATTTAATTCACCTAGCTCAATAGGCATTTTTTAGAGTATGAAACCTTGGGATGAATAATAAATAAAACTAGAAAGAGGGAAGCCCATATACATATAATACAAAATCCTTAGAATACTAGTTGATATAAGATCAATCTAGATCTTCTTGTGTAAGTCACTAGATCTAGTCTGTCCTAGATGGTTATTAAACTCACCCCTAATATTTCAAAGAAAAAACTAGATCTTGTAGAGAGAGACCAATACACCTTATTGAACCATATATTTCATCTAACTAGACCACCTTAAATAGGACCAAACCCTATGGCTGCACCCATGTCATGGCTATCTAGGTCTACCATTGACATTTTCAAAGTTATTCATTATTTACCTTTGAACATAGAAAGGTGCCTCCCATGATTGACACCCACTGGAATATGAAATACTAAAGAACATATAAATTCCTATAAGACACACCTTAGGATTAATATTTATCATGAATTTATGGATTATAGACTATTCCATATCACTTTGATGGATGCAGCCTATGACTAGTTCCTGAGCATACTTGAAGATTGCATCATAGGATGGGAAGAGTTTAGTAACACATTATTGGCCTAGTTTTGAAAATTTATTGACCTTAGTGTCATATATCAACAATTTTATATAATCAATAGAGAAGTCAGTGATCCCATTAGGTCATCTAATGCCAAGTTCCAAAAGATTTACAATAGAGTCATTGCATTATATATGCCTGATGCCTAGATAAACCTAAAAATGTATAAGAATGCCTTGGATCCCTTAACTACAATGTTATTACATATATACATCCTCATTATGGATTTTTGACTAACATATGGGGATTCCATCAAAGTATACATAAAACTAAACCTTCAAGTCCAAATGGTGTCATCCATCCTAAATATATTGGCAAATATTTCTACCTTGAACCCTATTTTTAACGTTAACCATAATGTGCCAATCCCTATGACAAACCAGATTCCCTTAAGGCATGATATGCCTAATAAAACTTTGGGCTACCTTGGCCTGGTCAATACCAAATTATTGCTTAAAACTCATAATAAAACATTGATCCCTACCATGAACAATGTCTAAAACATTCCCCAAAAATCTATGAAGAATGAGTTGGAGACCATATAATGTATGGTGTAAAAGCTCAAAAATGATTTTTTGGGTCTATGGAAGAAGGTTAGAAATAATTGTGGGGAGAATTCTAAAATGAATTTCACCTATCATAGGCATGACTGACACTATAACCATTCCAATAACCAACTAGAGTCCTTACCCAACAATCTATCTAAGATTAACATCTATGAGTTGGCACTACCAAAATGCTTTAATTTCCATAACACAACCCAACATGGGCAGATAGATTTTATCAAGTTATTTAATTCATTAAATATATTCCAAAGATAAATGGGAGAATGTGATGTGATCCCAAATGACCCAAATCCTACCAATTATCATGATGTCCCTAGTTCTTCAAGATCCCAACAGCTGATATGATTTTAGAGACCTTGGAGTTCCCCAACCAAAAATATAATGATATATAAATGACCACCAATGAGGTATATGCATTCCAAAAATATTAGATAAATAATTTTACACTTAGGAATTGGACATGATAATAACCCCTTAGTACATCCACTCCTAATAATGGTGCAACCCCTCCTGATCCTAGAGTAAGAAATGATCC